>CP136871.1:1064905-1067405 GCA_033000465.1 Sciaenops ocellatus | reverse complement strand
GTTAGGGTTAGGGTTAGGGTTAGGGTTAGGGTTAGGGTTAGGGTTAGGGTTAGGGTTAGGGTTAGGGTTAGGGTTAGGGTTAGGGTTAGGGTTAGGGTTAGGGTTAGGGTTAGGGTTAGGGTTAGGGTTAGGGTTAGGGTTAGGGTTAGGGTTAGGGTTAGGGTTAGGGTTAGGGTTAGGGTTAGGGTTAGGGTTAGGGTTAGGGTTAGGGTTAGGGTTAGGGTTAGGGTTAGGGTTAGGGTTAGGGTTAGGGTTAGGGTTAGGGTTAGGGTTAGGGTTAGGGTTAGGGTTAGGGTTAGGGTTAGGGTTAGGGTTAGGGTTAGGGTTAGGGTTAGGGTTAGGGTTAGGGTTAGGGTTAGGGTTAGGGTTAGGGTTAGGGTTAGGGTTAGGGTTAGGGTTAGGGTTAGGGTTAGGGTTAGGGTTAGGGTTAGGGTTAGGGTTAGGGTTAGGGTTAGGGTTAGGGTTAGGGTTAGGGTTAGGGTTAGGGTTAGGGTTAGGGTTAGGGTTAGGGTTAGGGTTAGGGTTAGGGTTAGGGTTAGGGTTAGGGTTAGGGTTAGGGTTAGGGTTAGGGTTAGGGTTAGGGTTAGGGTTAGGGTTAGGGTTAGGGTTAGGGTTAGGGTTAGGGTTAGGGTTAGGGTTAGGGTTAGGGTTAGGGTTAGGGTTAGGGTTAGGGTTAGGGTTAGGGTTAGGGTTAGGGTTAGGGTTAGGGTTAGGGTTAGGGTTAGGGTTAGGGTTAGGGTTAGGGTTAGGGTTAGGGTTAGGGTTAGGGTTAGGGTTAGGGTTAGGGTTAGGGTTAGGGTTAGGGTTAGGGTTAGGGTTAGGGTTAGGGTTAGGGTTAGGGTTAGGGTTAGGGTTAGGGTTAGGGTTAGGGTTAGGGTTAGGGTTAGGGTTAGGGTTAGGGTTAGGGTTAGGGTTAGGGTTAGGGTTAGGGTTAGGGTTAGGGTTAGGGTTAGGGTTAGGGTTAGGGTTAGGGTTAGGGTTAGGGTTAGGGTTAGGGTTAGGGTTAGGGTTAGGGTTAGGGTTAGGGTTAGGGTTAGGGTTAGGGTTAGGGTTAGGGTTAGGGTTAGGGTTAGGGTTAGGGTTAGGGTTAGGGTTAGGGTTAGGGTTAGGGTTAGGGTTAGGGTTAGGGTTAGGGTTAGGGTTAGGGTTAGGGTTAGGGTTAGGGTTAGGGTTAGGGTTAGGGTTAGGGTTAGGGTTAGGGTTAGGGTTAGGGTTAGGGTTAGGGTTAGGGTTAGGGTTAGGGTTAGGGTTAGGGTTAGGGTTAGGGTTAGGGTTAGGGTTAGGGTTAGGGTTAGGGTTAGGGTTAGGGTTAGGGTTAGGGTTAGGGTTAGGGTTAGGGTTAGGGTTAGGGTTAGGGTTAGGGTTAGGGTTAGGGTTAGGGTTAGGGTTAGGGTTAGGGTTAGGGTTAGGGTTAGGGTTAGGGTTAGGGTTAGGGTTAGGGTTAGGGTTAGGGTTAGGGTTAGGGTTAGGGTTAGGGTTAGGGTTAGGGTTAGGGTTAGGGTTAGGGTTAGGGTTAGGGTTAGGGTTAGGGTTAGGGTTAGGGTTAGGGTTAGGGTTAGGGTTAGGGTTAGGGTTAGGGTTAGGGTTAGGGTTAGGGTTAGGGTTAGGGTTAGGGTTAGGGTTAGGGTTAGGGTTAGGGTTAGGGTTAGGGTTAGGGTTAGGGTTAGGGTTAGGGTTAGGGTTAGGGTTAGGGTTAGGGTTAGGGTTAGGGTTAGGGTTAGGGTTAGGGTTAGGGTTAGGGTTAGGGTTAGGGTTAGGGTTAGGGTTAGGGTTAGGGTTAGGGTTAGGGTTAGGGTTAGGGTTAGGGTTAGGGTTAGGGTTAGGGTTAGGGTTAGGGTTAGGGTTAGGGTTAGGGTTAGGGTTAGGGTTAGGGTTAGGGTTAGGGTTAGGGTTAGGGTTAGGGTTAGGGTTAGGGTTAGGGTTAGGGTTAGGGTTAGGGTTAGGGTTAGGGTTAGGGTTAGGGTTAGGGTTAGGGTTAGGGTTAGGGTTAGGGTTAGGGTTAGGGTTAGGGTTAGGGTTAGGGTTAGGGTTAGGGTTAGGGTTAGGGTTAGGGTTAGGGTTAGGGTTAGGGTTAGGGTTAGGGTTAGGGTTAGGGTTAGGGTTAGGGTTAGGGTTAGGGTTAGGGTTAGGGTTAGGGTTAGGGTTAGGGTTAGGGTTAGGGTTAGGGTTAGGGTTAGGGTTAGGGTTAGGGTTAGGGTTAGGGTTAGGGTTAGGGTTAGGGTTAGGGTTAGGGTTAGGGTTAGGGTTAGGGTTAGGGTTAGGGTTAGGGTTAGGGTTAGGGTTAGGGTTAGGGTTAGGGTTAGGGTTAGGGTTAGGGTTAGGGTTAGGGTTAGGGTTAGGGTTAGGGTTAGGGTTAGGGTTAGGGTTAGGGTTAGGGTTAGGGTTAGGGTTAGGGTTAGGGTTAGGGTTAGGGTTAGGGTTAGGGTTAGGGTTAGGGTTAGGGTTAGGGTTAGGGTTAGGGTTAGGGTTAGGGTTAGGGTTAGGGTTAGGGTTAGGGTTA
>CP136871.1:865748-1062305 GCA_033000465.1 Sciaenops ocellatus | reverse complement strand
TGCAGTAACGTTAGCTTTGACTTTGGACTCTGCGTTGTAGTGTGTGCCATTTCTGAGCTAACGTTAGCTCGTGTAAAGGAGATTTGGCAGAGGAGAAGAGTGAAGAGGATGCTGACGGAGGAAGCTAAGAAGAGAAAAGGAGAGAGTGAGCGAGCAAGAAGCCGCCGGACAAGAGTAAATCTGGGACTGACTTTTAGTGGTTGGTGAGAGCTTGGTGAAATAAAAGGCTGAAAGACAGACGCCGAGCTGGGCTGACTGCTGTTGGACTAGTCAGTAATATTAGCTGGCTGCTATGTCTGCTGTTGTTGACCTTGTTGATGATTGGCTGTTGTGTTTTTGTCATTTCGAAAGGTCGGCTGTAATTTCCCATCATGCCTGTAAATAAGTAAGTGTGAGCCGACTCCCCAGTGTGAAGGCTTTCCTCCGCTCTACTGAGCATGATATAAACTCCTGATTAATTTGCTAATTAGAGCTGAATAATGAGATCGTTTTCTTAATGACTGTCTCCATTAGAGACGTTACAGCCGATAAACAGGCGGGCTGGCAGAGAGAGGCGGGAAACCCGGTGTCAAACATTTACAGCTGCTGCAAATTCAAACCTGGAACGAGCAGCAAGTTTCTTTTTCTGTCTGAACTCCTGTGACATCATCACTTTAACCAGGTGTGGTTACCTGGTCACAGTTATTGTCACGTGTACGCCGCTCAGAGACAGATGGGTTTCATTTCCAGGACTCTTCCCAGCATCCTCGGCTCAACACTCTGCAGCTGTAACGAGCACAAAGCAAACATAAAAACATCTAAAGCTCGGAGAGTCAGACTCTACAGCTGAGCTCAAATACTCAACATTTGAAGAACTCCTGTCATGAACACGCTGAGCGTGCACTGACACCTGGTGGACGATCAGAGGACTGCATCTATCCATCAGACTGTCTAAAACTGGACGTAGTCTCTGTGACGTCCCCGCAGACTGTCTAAAACCTGGACGTAGTCTCCGTGACGTCCCCGCAGACTGTCTAAAACCTGGACGTAGTCTCCGTGACGTCCCCAAACCTGGACGTAGTCTCTGTGACGTCCCCACAGACTGTCTAAAACCTGGACGTAGTCTCCGTGACGTCCCCGCAGACTGTCTAAAACCTGCAGCACTCAATGAAAGCAGAGGCTAAAATCTGAGACCAAACAGGTTAGAAAGTGTCTTTAATGTGAATCTTTCGATCATGTTGAGATGATTTAGTTAATTTAAAGAAACAGATTATTACAGATTTTAGTGATTCACTCCACAGAAGATGGATTAGAAAAGAATCTTTATAAACATTATTGTACATCGACAGTGTTTCGGTTGAAGATCAGTCTGTTGGTCGATCAGCTGGCCAGCTTGTCGCTCAGGTAGCTCGAGGTCTTGGCGTCCTGCAGCAGCGTTTTGGTGACATCGTACAGATTCTGTTGGTAGGCCAGCCTATAGCGGCTGTACACATCATCACAGTGCGTCAGCAGGCGCTTCACGTTGGGCGTGGCGCTGCTGGGGGCGCCGTCCAGCCTGAAACAGACACAAGCAGGTGAGACGAGGTCCAAACGTTCAGGCCATTAACGGACGGAGACGCGCTCGTCTTACTTTTTGAAAACGTCCTCGAACAGGCCGGAGGTGAGCGGGCGGTGCCGCTTGAACTCCTCCAGGTAAATGAAGTCTCCGCTCAGGATCACCTTCTGGTACAGAATCTCCGCCCAGTCCGGACTGTAGCTGTACGCCTCCGACACCACGAACACCTGAGGGACACCAAACACTCCGTGATCTGTGTGTGTGTGTGTGTGTGTGTGTGTCTCAGACCGGTCCTGAAGCTTCTCCGTGAGCTCACCTGGTAACATCGCGGCAGTGACGTGACGGCGTTCAGCAGCTCTACAGGTCGCAGGTTGATGATGCGCAGGTCCGATCCCTGGTTCAGGAAGTGAAGCTGAAGAGCGACGAGCTTCGCCGTCCGAACACAACGAGTCGCCTGACGCACACACGAGTCCTGGAAACACACACACACACACACACACACACTGTGTGATCTGAACTCTAACCCAACTGTCCCTTTAATATCTGTCTCGTATTGAATGTAGAAACCGTCTCTGAGACGTCCGTGCACCTTTGAGAAGCTCTCCGCGGCGTCCTTCAGCAGACCCAACACTTTGACCAGCGAGCTCTTCAGATCAGGAGTGACGACTGCAGAGAGGTCAGAAACAAACAACATGGCTGACACGCCGACCACGTGAAGAGGAAGCTTCGTGTGAGCAGCGAGCTCCGACTCACCCCAGGCCTGAGACTCGATGATCTTCAGCTGCGTCCTGGCAGCCATCTCGTGGTTCTCTCCGATCTCCCTCCTCATGCTGAAGCACAGTGCCACCATGTTGTGTTTCTCGCTGTCCGCGGGGAGGCAGCGCTTTATGTAATCCAGCAGAGCCGTCTTCAGACTGGAGCTCTGCAACGGCCGGGAGCGATTAAGATTCAGGTTAACGAGAACGCCAAGACACGACGACAGTTTTCACTGGTGAGATCAGTGCTGTCATTTAATACATGAATCATTACGAAGATTTAAATGAACAGAAATATGAACTTTAGTTTCTGAACTCGTCTGTCCACCTGTCCTCTGTCCGAGTCCACTTTCTTCCTCAGCAGCATCTCAAAGCGATGGTTCTGATGCAGCAGGTCGAAGACGTACGTCATCTCGTTATACCTGCCGATACCTGTCAGCAGACGCACCTGAACACACACACACACACACACACACACACACACACACACACACACACCTTTTAGCTTCTTTTCGCTCATTTCAGATGAATGGCGGTCGGTGGGCGGGGCTTACCAGCAGGCTGTAGTGCTCTCCCGGGGAGAGGTAGGTGTGGCTCAGGTGACGGGCGGCCTGGAGGACTCTGACGATCCCCTCCATGTTACAGGTGAGACTGAAACAGTCGTGAGCCACGATCAGCAGCTCTACGACTGCAGAGAGGGAGACAACAACAAAGTCAGTCTGTGTGTGTGTGTGTGTGTGTGTGTGTGTGTGTGTGTGTGTGTGTCTGTGTGTGTGTGTGTGTGTGTGTGTGTGTGTGTGTGTGTCTGTGTGTGTGTGTGTGTGTGTGTCTGTGCGTGCGTGTGTGTGTGTGTGTCTGTGTGTGTGTGTGTGTGTGTGTCTGTGTGTGTGTGTGCGTGCGTGTGTGTGTGTGTGTCTGTGTGTGTGTCGTACTGCAGCTCAGGTCTCGCAGTGGAACAGTGTTGAGGTTCTCCAGCAGTTTGACTCCCACCAGGTTCGGATCGTCGCACAGTTTGATCAGCTGGACCAGCGAGTCCCGCCCCTCCGACGGCCTGAACACCTGCCTCTCTGCTCACACACACACACACACACACACACACACACACACACACACACACACACACACACACACACACACACACACACACACAGTTTGATATCACAGACTGTCTCGGCTCTCTTAACTTCAGATCTTAAACAGACTGCAGACGCTCTGGTCTCACCAGGCTGCAGCTCTTGGGTGGAGGCCAGCAGCGCCTGGACCACGGCGGAGGAGACCAGCTCGGCCACGGCGTCTGCAGAGAGACCCTGAGACTTGATGAAGGCCTGAGCCTTCCTGAAGCGCTCCGGCTGGTCCGACAGCAGCAGCTTCTCCAGCACCGAGCGAGGTTCCTCCCTGCAGATCTCACTGAAGGAACACTGCAGCTCCTGCACGGGAAGGAAACGTTTGAGTCACAGGGTGGTTAGACAGGCGGAGGAGCAGAACTGGGTGGACTGTCCGGTACCTTGGAGAGCTGGTAGAGGCTGAGGACTTGTTTGCAGTAGTTGCTGCCGTGGCGACACTGATCCACCAGTTTCTGGAGCTGAGCGGCGACCTCGTCGTCGGGGAGGGGGAGCATCACGAAGGACAACAAGCTGCTGATGGAGGGAGCTGGAGGAGGAAAGACGGGAGAAGAAATGTGTTAAAACTTCTGAACTTCATGGACAATATCGGAGCTCAGATTTTCAGACTGAGCAGTGAGAACAGATGTCTTATCTCAGCTGAAGGTCAGAGGGAAGCTTACAGCTGGTCATGCTCTTCTTTGGCAGAGCTTCTGACGCCTCTTCTTGTGGTTCAGGGTTCAGCTCTCCGGAGGCCAGACCTCGGCATCGCAGCACCACCCACATGTCCGGGTGATGCAGGGAGAAATAGCGGCAGACCCGGCTGGCTTCATGGATGCTGCCTTCATCTAATAACTGACCAACGAGTTCGGTCAGAATGCTCTCCTCTGGACTCAAGTCCGAGTCGGTGCGCAGCTCCTCCTGCTCCTCTCCTCCCCCCAGGCTGAGACACTCCTCTGTGTTCAGGTCCGATATGTTGGAGAAGGAGAACTCCTTCATGAGCACTTCGTATGTGTTCATTTCAGGCGTGATGGCGGCTGGCGGCAGGTTGAAGACGCTCTCTTTCTCCATGGCGACGGTGAGGACGCGCTGGCAGACTCGGCTGATCCACAGCTTCTTCTCCAGGCTCTCCAGTTTGTCCACGGGGGCCGGGCTGAGAAGGGAGAGCCAGTGAGCGGCGAGGCAGAGCAGCAGGCAGCGTTCCTGGACGTCCAGCAGCTCCGTCTGAGCCTCCGAGGTCCCGGACGACTCTGTAGACCCGGTTTCAGCCTGTGACAGGAAAAACTGGGAGGCTGACTCTGGATCAGTGTTGTCAGCTTTCAGCTGCTCGTGACATTTCCTCCAGAAACTGACTCGTGTCTCCAGCCGTCTCCACTGCCGCTTGGACTTCTGGGAGTTTACTTCTTGGAGAAGCTACAATGGAAGACAGAAGTCCGTAAACCTCCTGAAGGACTACAAGAACCTCATTTAAGGGCCCAAAGAATATAATAAGTGACCAATGAAACCTCAAAAAGACCATGAGAACTTCCTTAATGACCAACAGAACCTCCTAAAGAACTTGTAGAACATCATCAGAGGCCCTAGAACCTCCTAAATGACCACTAGACCCACTAAAAAAACCTTAGAACCTCCTGCAGGACCACATGCACCTTCTCAATGACCAAAACTCCTGAAGTACTGTACAACATCTATTAAGGACCAATAGAACCTCCTTACTGTCCTGTAGAACCTCCTAAATCACTACCAGATCCAAAAAGGGAACCCTAGAACTTAGAACCTAGATCTATCTATCTATTGCATAACTTCCAGACTGCTAGAACCTCCTGAAAAATCCACTGAATTTCAGTAAAGATCCAAGAAACTCTCAGATGACCAACAGAACCTCCTAAATAACTTCTAGAACATCATCAATGGCCACTACAACCTCCTAAAGGAAGTCTAGGACCTCGTCACTGTCAATAGAACCGCCTAAAGGAACCCTAAAACTTCTTCAATGACTACTTAAATGAAAAAAACTATTAAAAGAGCATCGTCAATGGGTGTCAGAACCTCCTAAAGGAATGTCTCACTGATCACTAGAACCCCCAACCTCCTTAATGACCACCAGATCTACTAAAGGAACCCTAGAACCTCTTCAATGACTACTTAAACGCCCCAAAACCTATTAAAAGAACCCTGGAAACTCTGTCAGTGACCTTCAGAACCTCCTAAAGGAAGGGTTAGGGCTGACCACTAGATCTACTAAAGGAATCCTAGAACCTCCGAAAAGATCCCTTGAATCTCTTACTAAAAAAATCCCAAGAACCTCCTAAAGAACCTAAAGAACCACCTCAAAAAACCCTCAAAAGTGAAACTGAGATTCTCTGAATGATGAACTCGTGTGAGTGAAGCGAAAGTAAAACCCAACATAAAGTATCCTCGTGAACCTCGACCCGTCTGCATGTGTGAACCTGAAACATCTGGACGTGGACTGTGTCGGTGGGTCGGACCTGGCTGAGCAGCAGCCGGTGGACGGACAGACCGGCCAGCTGGGCGACCTGCCGGGCCTGGCTGTAGCGCCCCTTGGCCTGCAGAGCGTCCACCGCAGCCTGGAACTCCTCCTGCTGGTCAGATGGAGAACTGCACTGCAGCAGCCTCGGAGACAGGGTGACCTCTGACCCCTGCAGCAGCTGACTGAGCTGACTCAGCTTCCTGAAGTCTGGACCTACACGCACACACATCAGATACAAACAGAGGAGGCGTTTTGGTGTGAAGGATCTACGAACAGATCGAAGGTCACCTCCTGAGCTTGCAGCTCTCCATCTCACCGTTGGATTTGAGGAGTTTGTCGACGTCGGCCAGGAGCTGCAGCAGCCGGTGGAGGTCGTACTGGGAGGAGCAGCGCTGCAGCATGGTGAGGAGCAGCACGGAGGCCTGACTCTCCACCCACTGCAGGGGGAGTCCACCGGAGGGCGCCGGACCACCATTTCTGAGCTATATCAGTAAAGAGAAAGAGAGCAGAGACATTAAGACTGGCTTCATACTCCTCCTTCATGAGAAAGAGGAGCTGCTCCTGAGAGACTCTAACAGGAGACGCTGTCCACGGTAAGACGAGTCGGAGGAAGATAACGTGTCGATCCACGGAGGTTCAGACCATCAGAGTTCAAATCAAAGAAGCCTTCTCATTCATTTCAACGTTAATTAACTCACCTGCCACGCTGTCAACAACCACGTGAAGCCCGCCTGTCGTAGGCGGCGTGTGTGAATATTAATTAACTAATTAGCTGCGTCTTTAGCATCACATCACACACTACATCGCCTAACTATCCCAAAACGTCAGAACAGCTTCTGAAGTTTCTTCAGAAAGTCTGATAACTGATGTTGTTGATGAACGAGGTGAAAAACGACAGACTGACGAGGTGGACAGAGGACAGACTGGCAGCTGAAGGTAAATTAAATGATACTAAACTGTGAACGCGTCGTCTCTGACGTGAAGATCAGATTTTAAACAAACATCGTTTGCTCCATCAAAAGTGAAAGTGTGTTTTCTTACAGCGATGAGCGTCCTCTGGAAGTCCAGCAGCTTCGCTTTGGCCTCAGAAAAGTTCCTGTAGTCACAACACAACTCGAACATCCTCAACACCAACACCAGGGGGCAGTCCTGAGGGACAAACGAAGAGAAACACAATCTGTTTTCTTTCATCCAATAACAAGCTGACATTCAGATTAACTCGTCTCTGACGTCTGGTCTCAGGTTTTTACCCTCTGGAAGAGCTCGAAGCCTCGCAGGAGGGGCCTGACGTGGCCCCGCCCCAGCAGCGTCCTCCAGATGATTGACAGGTCGTGCAGGGTCCACTCATGGTGCTCGGGCGCTTCGACCAGGTGGGAGGTGGCTTCTCGAGCTGTGACATCATCGACGGAGGTCAACACCCACACGCACAGGCACGGCAGCAGCTCCGCCTCCTGTCAATCAAACAGGTTCGAGTCAGTGACCATATTTGGACGAGAGGGTGGAGCTGGTGGGTCCTCCCTCGTCACCTGCAGTATAAATGTGTGTGTTTGGCACTCACAGCCAAAGTTACCTGTTGACAGGCAGCCATTACAGCCAGCGTCGGGCAGCGTTGCACCAGCGCCTCCTGCAGGAGATACCTGCAGGGCGCCGCCTCCTCCTGGCTCTGCAGGAGGACCTGGAACAGCTCCGTGGGGTGCTCCGTGCTCACGGCGGGCACCTCGGAGCTCAGAGACCTCGAGCGCTCCTCGGAGCCGCAACTCCTCCTCTGACTGCAAACCTGCAGGTCCTGAAACGCCAGACTCAGGTGAGCCTGCAGGGCGGGGCCAAACTGAGTGGCCAATGACCTCACCTGGAGGAAGAACCAAATATGGTCGGAGAAAGCAGTTTGAGATGACGGAACGTGACCAGAGCTTTAATGTCGGGGCAGTCGTGGAGGTGTGTGCTCACCTGCTGCGGCGGGAAGTTGTGCAGCTGGACAAACAACAGGAAGTGGATGAACTGTCCGTCATCGGCGCAGTGGGCGGGGTAAACGAAGCTGAGCTGCAGAGCGTGGAGCTGACAGAACTGAACGGGCAACGCCCACTCCTGAGCCGCCTCGTAGGACGACCTGAAAACACGATTAATGAAGTGAATAAAGACGAGATGAAACATATCAGAGCATGACATGAAACAGGTGAGGTCT
Source organism: Sciaenops ocellatus (assembly GCA_033000465.1). Classification (NCBI taxonomy): domain Eukaryota; kingdom Metazoa; phylum Chordata; class Actinopteri; family Sciaenidae; genus Sciaenops; species Sciaenops ocellatus. Next base: position 1,054,243 of record CP136871.1, on the reverse strand, counting down.
CACCTGCTGATGCCCTTCTGCTCCAGGTTGTCCGTCACCGCGGCTTCCAGGTAGCCAATCAGCTCCTCGGCTGCTCCAGGCTCCGCCTCCGCCAGCTTTACACCTTTAGACACTGAAAAAAGACATTACGTCACATGAAGCAGCTTCTAAATCTGAAGCAAAATAGAAACACAAAGAAGTTTAATTTGGTTTGAGACGAGCGAAACACTGCCGGACCCTGCAGCGGCCTTACCCAGAGTGTGTAGCTGCTGTGCAGCAGCAGTGTGTGTGTTGTGTTGGCTCCAGTGCTGCAGGATGGCGTTCATGGCTCGGAGGTCGACCCTCAGCTTCAGGCTGCAGACTCCCAGCAGCTCGCAGAAACAAACGCTCGCCGACGCCACAGACGGCACGCTGAAACACTGCAGGGCCAACCTGTACACCTGCTGCCAGGTGTGCTGCAGCCTGACACACACACACACACACACACAGTCACTTCTTTGGACTCGACCACACTCTTGGGCTGAACAGCTGGTGATAAACGTGTCACACTCACAACAGCGCGACGTCGCTGCAGCCGCTCAGCTGCTGGACGAGGAAGGTGGCGTAGGCGAAGGACGGTCGACCGTGACGGAGGTAATACAGGAAGTCCAGGTTCTCCACCAGAGCGAACCTGTTGACCAGGTGAGGGCTGGAGAAATGAGGCAGCTCCGACGTTTCTGTGGAGGACGAACGATGTTAACACAGACTGCACACTGAGCTGAAAGACTTCCTGTCGGGTGGAGACTCTAAAGCTCACCGGTGGAGTTGAGGGTGTTTGCTGCCTGCCAGCCGAACAGCCTGGATGGGTCCAAAGGGTGGAGCGTCTGGAAAAAACAACAACACACCAACTCAACAACGTGTTTTCAACGTTACTACAACATGCAGACAATCAGCTGGGATGAGAGCGTGGCCAGCAGGTGTGAGCGTACCTGCAGGAGGTGGTAGACGGAGACGTCAGAGGACGAGCTGTTTCCTGTTCGAGGCCCGGCGGGGAACAGGGCGGCCCTCAGTTTGGGGTGGGCGGCCAGCGCCATCTTCAGGAGCTGGGGGTCGACCGTCCTCTCTGACCTGCCTGACCTTTCACCCTGAACCACCACCTGTACACGGGAAGCACACGGAGGACTGTCAAAGGTTGGTGAGAGCTCGGTGACATAAAAGGCTCAAAGACAGAGGAAGTGCTGGTATTCAGGGTTCATTTGAACGGAGCAGCGACCTGCAGCGGAGAAGTCGAGCGAGGCTAAACGTTCGGCCAATCAGGCGCCTGAAATGTGGCTCAAACTGAGCGCGCTCTAAACTCTGATACTGTTGTGTTCCGACTTATGTCACGTCGCAGCTCCGACATCAAAGTTTATTTGGTTTTAGAGAGAGCAGTGGTCGAGCAACATAGACGGTGTTGCTATCAAGAAAGTTGGCGAATCAGCGAAATAAAAAGTTATTTTCTGATTGTTTCATTCTATGGTTTTGTTCTCCAAACCGTCTTATAACGAAGCTCAACCCTGCGGTTCGGATTCGGCTGCACACGGCGAGGTTTTCAGGCCGCGGGCTAAGGTGAGACACAGCAGAGGCTTTCATGTTTATTTAACGAGGCAAGTCATTAAGAAGAAACTGCTCAAACCGAAGGCAGCCTGAGGGAAAGAGGTGAAGGCTACAAAAACAACAGCAGCAGAAGAATAAACAGGAATATGCAGCAGACAATCTTCATTTTATTATTCTACTGTGTCAGACTGTCCTCGCACAGCCTGGAGGCTTCTTTGCTTCGCTGCATCGTGAATGCATTCAGACTTCACGTGAAGCATGTTTCTGTGCTGGCTGGCGTGTTCAGAGGTTACCTGGTCGATTCCTCCGGGGGCGAACATGACGGCAGCGAGGGCCAGCAGACTGTGACCCTCCAGCAGAAGACTGCTGAGAGACGCCTGGCTGCCCGGTAACAGCACCTGAGCACTGGTTAGACTGGCCTGGAAGACCAGTCCTGGATCTGAGACGACAGAGAGAGAGTCAGTCAAGAAGAACATACGCATGTATGAAGAATCGTCCTCCGTGCTGCCGTCCTACCTGACAGGTCTCTGGTGATCTCCTGGATCTTCACCAGCATCTCAAACCACGGCTGGCTCTCAGACAGGCTCTGATTGGTCAAGAGGGGACAGTTTCTGGGTGTCAACCTGCAGAGGACGGACACATCAGGAGCTGTGAGACAAAATAAATATTAACAAAAGGTGAGAAGAGTGTGTCGACACACACCTGTAGTGCTCCAGGTAGGTGTAGAGCAGGTACTGCAGGCTGTGGTCCAGGCAGAAGGTGATGAAGAGGCTGTGGAGGTCGAGGCCGAGGGGGGAGCGGTACTGAGGGACGGGTGGGGACGAGGACATCACACCTCCACCCTGAGCAAGCCTCCACAACAGCTGCTCCAAGTCTGCCAGCTCCTCCGGGACGAACAGACCTCTCCTGGAAAAACGAGCGACACGTCAGAAATCTGACTGAAACTGTTTTCTAGAAGGGAGTGCGCCGAAGAGTCGGTGGGGAGGACTGGGCAGGTCGTGGTGACTTTTCCACGTATAAATTCATAGATTATTTTCCACTGTAAACCTTTTAAAGACTCAACCTACAACACTCGACCTACAAGTATCGAAATAACGGAATGGACACAGCTCTTACTGCCAGAGATGGAGACTGCTTTCCCGGTGAAGTGCGGGGAGTTTTAACTCGAAATTCACTTTTTTTTTTTCTCAGAAGTTGCCAAAAACTTGACGCCAACTTTGTGTTGAAAGTAACCGCTGTGAAACAATCAGAAAGTTGGCGCTCGTGGTGTCGTAATTCGATTATTTTCCCTTGTAAAGTTTCCAAAGACTCGACCTGCAATAACAATAACACGACTGTGGGAAGCTCAGACTCACACAACACAATCATCGTCAGTGAACAGCAGGACTTCGTCTGCTCTTACTGTTGGTAGAGTCGATAACTCTGCCATCACACTTTGTGTTTTGTGGGTTGCAGTGTGAGATGAATTAATAAACGTCGAAGCTTTTATAACAGAAAGAAAAGAAAGGAGTAAAAGCCGGTGATTGGCTGGCAGTACCGGAGGCTTCACACCTGCCCCAAACAAACCAAACATCATGTGGGTTTACATCTGTGCACCTGAAACCACATCAGTCGGCTCTTTATGAGCGCGGACGGCTCACAAAATACTTCAAATAAAAATATTCATGTGAACCTCGGCTGAACTCTGCTGCAGCATTAAAAACCCAGAGCGCGCTGATGTTTTATTCTTTATTCTTCTGAACAGGCCGTTCATGGACTGTCGGCTGTGGCGCAGATACTTCACTACAGATTTACTGTGTGTTTAAAAAGTTCATCCACACACATTAAACACGGCACTGCTCGAGAAGATTACAACCATCGGAAAGCAACATTAGACACACGACGACTGCTGCTAGGCCCAAACTCTCTCTGCTGCCAGCTGTAGCTGCTGTTAGTTAATATTAGCTCAGTTTGTTAGCTGCTGTTAGCTAATGATAGCTCAGTTTGGTAGCTCATGTTAGCTCAGTTTGTTAGCTGCTATTCGTTAGCTGCTGTTAGTTACTGTTAGCTCAGTTTTCGAGCTTCTATTAGCCAATGTTAGCTCAGTTTGTTAGCTGCTGTTAGCCAATGTTAGCTCAGTTTGTTAGCCGTGCTGCCCAGACTGTGAGCTCAGAGCACCGGGGGAGTGTTAGTGTTTGTACCACAGGAGATTTGGACCACCGAGAAGAAGAAGAAGAAGAAGAAGAAGAAGAAGAAGAAGAGGTTTACAGGCCCAGCAGTCAGCAGCATTTATAGACATAATGGCAGAGGAGAAGAGAGCGAAGAGGACGTTGATTGAGGAAGCTAAGAAGAGAAGAAGAAAGGAGCCGCTAATATTAGCTGGCTGCTATGTCTTGCGTTGTCTTGGTGGTTGCTGTACCTGGCCAGAAGGTCCAGGATGTTCTCCCTCAGGTAGGTGCTGCAGACTGTGTTGTTGTTGACCAGCTCCGGGGTTAACTCAGGCCACCGGGAGGCGCTGGAGGTCTCCCCGTTCCAGTCAATCCAGTCGACGACCCGGCGCTGGTCGTGCAGGGCGGTCAAGTAACGCCACAACACCGCCGAGTCACAGGAACTCAACTCTGATGAACCGACAACAAAGAACTCGTTTAAAGCTCACGAAACTTTCAGGAAACTTTCATGAGCCGCCGAGGACCGTCGAGTCTACCTGTGTGCTGCAGTCTGGACAGGAGGACGGCCGTCCGGCAGCTCTGGTCCCAGTTCCTCACCCAGTCCAGTCGGAGGTTCCTCCAGAGCACGCCCTCCTCCTCGGACCTCTGCTGTCCCACCAGCTCTTCCAGAACCTCCTCACCACCACAGCCCGCCTCCTTATGGACCATCTGAACCACCCTGTGAAGGCGGAGCAGAGAGACGAGAGTCTAACACAGAGTTTATTAAACTCAGACTGAAGATTAAAACGCTCTTCACCTCTGTGACGTCGTCTTTGCAGGGCAGCGAGCTGCAGGCAGAGATCCCAACTTCTCCATCTGCTTGATGAACGCCACGCTCTGCATCTCGTCCTCTGGAAAATAACTCCGCCCTGACAGCTCCTCCACCTGATCAATCAACCAATCAGAGGCCTCAAAGGCTTGTAAAGATGGATGCTAACAGGTGTTAAAACAAAAAGAAAGAAAACTCACCACGAACTCCCTGAGGTCCTTGTCGTCGGTGTAGAGGCAGATACTGTGCAGCTGCTTCTTCACACTGAAACCCTGAAAACACAAAAACACTCGAGTTTAACCTCTGACCACGGCGACTGAACGAACGCTCACAGAGAAAGTGAGATGTTCGTGCACGTGAGTCACTCCGCGTGAAACTGAGGAGAGCGACTCACGCGGCAACGTCTGTGAATTAACTTATTATTTTAACTAAACCAGAGGTGGTGACTGTTGGAGCAGCGCAAAGACAAACCAGGGTGGCTAACAGAGCTAACAGAGCTAACAGGCTAACAGAGCTAACAGAGCTAATAGAACTAACAGGCTAACAGAGCTAACAGAACTGAGCTAACGATGTTGCGTTGACCAGTGTGTGTGACATAACGTTTAAATGTTGGACTGTTCCTTTAAGAACTTTCATCATAATAACATATGGCATACAGCTTAGCTTAGCATGTTAGCGTGTTGCTAACTGTAGCTGTTCTGACCATGTTGGTGAGGAGCGTGTTGGCAGTCTGCAGGTCTCGGCGCTGCAGGCAGGAGAACACCTGACGTAGACCCTCCATCCTCAGAGCCGACAGACGCTGCTCGGGCCGGCTCCGCCTCTGCAGGACGGCTTGAGCTCGAGGGATCTGATTGGTCAGGATGGAGTGACGGACCACTTCCTGCAGGGCACACACACACATACACACACGAGTTACGAATGAACACATTTTTCACGCAATCTGTCTCGCAGCAGAAATATCACCTCTGTCTGCAGCTGCTTCCACTCCTCCTCCTCCTCCTCCTCCTCCTCCTCCTGCTGCTGAGCCTCCACCTGAGCGTGGTCAGCAGAGCTGGTGCTGGTGGCGTCGCCCCCTACAGGCCAGGGGAACCTCTTCATGTAGCGCCGCAGTTCGGTGACATAGCGGTCGAGAACGTCCACGCAGCTCTGCACGCCGGCGTCCTCGTCTGCAGAAACGCCATAGGATAACGAGGAGCTTCAAACTGAGCGTGTGCGTGTGTGTGTGTGTGTGTGTGTGTGTGTGTGTTGTCTTACGGTGTGTGTTGGACAGGACCGAGCGGATCTGTGTGTTGACAAAGTTCACGGTGATGTTGAGCAGCTGTTCGGAGAACTGTCGGCTCTGTGCGTCACTGTTTGAATCTCTGACAGCCGAACACAGCAGGTCCAACGCAGGACACAGCTGCTGGACACCTGGACACACACACACACACACACACACACACACACACACACACACACACATATAGATTTGATCAACAGAGCGTACACACTGTTTTTATCTGGAAAAGTTAGTTTCACTTTAAAGACTTATTATTTAAATGTGACAGTGTAACAAACATCATCATCATCATCATCATCATCAGGTGTGTGCGTACGGTCGCTCAGGCTCAGCGTGGAGGCTGCCGGCTGCTCAGCTGCAGGGTTCAGGATGTTCTCTTTACTCTTCAGGTAGAAGTCCACCGTGTCCAGCTGACGGTTCTTCAGCCCGGCCTGCTCACCAAACAGCACAGAGAGACGGTTTGGATCCAAACATCAGGCGTCAGAGGAGTCAGTAAAGGTGGAGCGTTCGGCCTCCTACCTGCAGGGCGTGGATGGGGATGGAGCAGCGCCCCCAGCTGTTCAGGTGACAGACTGCGTCTACTGTCGCCGCGCTGCCGAACAACATCAGCCTGCTGAGCAAGTCCTGCTGGGACACCGAGAACAAGACGAGGAAGACACCGGAACCTGCAGACAGACAGGCAGACAGACAGACAGACAGACAGACAGACAGACAGACAGGCAGACAGACAGACAGACAGACAGATAGGCAGGCAGACAGACAGGCAGACAGACAGGCAGACAGACAGGCAGGCAGACAGACAGGCAGACAGACAGACAGACAGACAGACAGGCAGGCAGACAGGTGTATCAGTGTCATGACGTCCTCAGATCTCGATGAACTTGACGTGGTCTGGCTTACTCTTCAGCAGCAGTCGGTGCTGTCTCTCTCCGCAGCGTTGAACCGGCGCCGCCTCGCCCTCCGCCCGGTGGTAGCTCACGCTCCCGGACTCCAAATCCCACAAGGCCACTGTGGTCTGTGTGTTGCCAGGGGTGACGAAGGTCAGCTGGGCGGAGAATTCAGACACGGTGAGCAGAGACGGAGCGGACGACTCGGGGACGGAGAAAGCGACCGTCGCCCCGCCGTGGGGCGCCCTGCTGTGAGCCGAAGACGGAGCCTGGTGGGACTCCAGGTGGAGGAGGGAGGAGGACCAGGAGGTCCCAGCGGGCCGGGTGGAGGAGGAGGAGGAGGAAGATGTAGCCTGCTGGGCTCTGCTGTACATAGAAGCCAGACGAGCTTCCCAGGAGCTGTAAAAGAAGTTAAAGTCAAACACCAAACACTGCTGGAAAATTCTCCACCACTGCACTCCCCCGGTGCTCTGAGCTCACAATCCAGACAGCCAGGGTAACAAACTGAGCTAACAGCAGCTACCAAACTGAGCTAACAGCAGCTAACAGCAGCTACCAAACTGAGCTAACAGCAGCTACCAGTCACTGACAAAGTGAGCTAACATTAGCTAACAGCAGCTACCAAACTGAGCTAACAGCAGCTAACAGCAGCTACCAAACTGAGCTAACAGCAGCTACCAAACTGAGCTAACAGCAGCTAACAGCAGCTACCAGTCACTGACAAAGTGAGCTAACATTAGCTAACAGCAGCTACCAAACTGAGCTAACATCAGCTAACAGCAGCTAACAAACTGAGCTAACAGCAGCTACCAAACTGAGCTAACAGCAGCTAAGAAACTGAGCTAACATCAGCTAACAGCAGCTACCAAACTGAGCTAACAGCAGCTACCAGTCACTGACAAAGTGAGCTAACATTAGCTAACAGCAGCTACCAAACTGAGCTAACATTAGCTAACCTTAGCTAACAAACTGAGCTAACATACTTGACGTGTTTCCATCAGTGTATTTTGGAGCATTTCATTAGAAATGTTTGATGGAGGTTAAACATCGATGAAAACATAGCTACATTTCTGTAAATCTCACGCACTGACACCTCTGGATGGTGATCTTTCCTCGTCTTAAATGATGAAAACAAACAGTGAAGTGTCCAAACTACAACATGTGTGCAGCCAAAGCCTGTTTGAGTAACGCTGGTGGTTTACCGGTCAGTACTGAAGGTCGAGCCGAGGGCGAGGAGGCTGCAGTTGGAGCTCGACAGGCTGTCCTGGTCTCTTGGTTGTTGGGGCCGCAGAGGAGGTCGAGAGGGGGGAGCGGCGCACAGCAGACGGTCCGGATACATCCTGGAAGAAAGAAAGAAATCTCACCGTGAAGTTTGTCTGGTTTTATCTGTGAACTTGTTAGCTGCTGTTAGCTCAGTTTGTTAGCTGCTGTTAGCTCAGTTTATTAGCTGCTGTTAGCTAATATTAGCTCAGTCTGTAAGCTGCTGTTAGCTCAGTTTGGTAGCTGCTGTTAGCTCAGTTTGGTAGCTGCTGTTAGCTCAGTTTGGTAGCTGCTGTTAGCTCAGTTTGTTAGCTGCTGTTAGGTCAGTTTGTTAGCTGCTGTTAGCTAATATTAGCTCAGTTTGGTAGCTGCTGTTAGCTCAGTTTGTTAGCTGCTGTTAGCTCAGTTTGGTAGCTGCTGTTAGCTCAGTTTGTTAGCTGCTGTTAGCTCAGTTTGGTAACTGCTGTTAGCTCAGTTTGGTAGCTGCTGTTAGCTCAGTTTGTTGGCTGCTGTTAGCTCATGTTAGCTCACTTGGTCAGTCGTACCTAAAGTAGTGGTCGAGATCAACGGCGACGGCGGTGTGAGACTGAGTCACCGCGACGGCTGTACTGAGATCAGCGGACACCTGGAGGAGGCAGAAGGAGGAGGAAGAGGAGGAGAAGGAGGAAGGAGAGGAGACGAGGTCGTCGTCTGCCGGGCCAGAGCTCAGGTACGCAAGGAGGTCGACGCTCGCCAGCAGACGGCCGTCCGAGATACTAAACACAGCTGGAGGTCAGAGAGTTAAAGAAGAGGAAGACAGTGAGATGAGGCTAAAAGCTCAGAAAAAGGCCAGTAAGGTCAAGATTAGCTTTGTTTGGATGAGATTAGATTACAACAGATTTAATTATGTGTTCATTAATGTAGCTTACTTTCATCAAGGCTAGCTTAGCTTTATAGATAAGATTCAGCAGATTAACTTTAGTTTTAAGTTTAATTTAGTTTATTTAGTTTAACCAACTGAATTTGTTTAGTTGATCTTGTTAACTTCATTTATTTAGTTTAGCTTAGCTCCATCACAGCTAGCTCACTTTGATTTAGTCAAGCTAAAGTTAAGGTTATATTACTCTCATCGGGTTAGCCTAGCTTTACATCTCGGCTTCAGTTTTTTCACTGTAGCTTAGCTTAGCTTAGCTTAGCTAAAATAGTTTAACTATTTTAGTTGTTTAGCTTCAACAACACAAGTTAAATTAACACATTTAACACATTTTGTTTTAATAACTTTGGCTCGTTTAGCGTCACTTTTTCACTGTATCTTAAATTTAGCTGATTGAGTTTAATTCATTTAAATTTATTTATGTTTAATCAAACCTAAAGTAATTAAATGTTCTCTCTTTCAATTAGAATTATTTAATTAAGCATGTTTAAAGTTTAGCTGACTTCTTTGTAACTTATATTCATTCATTCTACTTTCATGTGATTAAGCATGTTAGTTTCACGTCTCCGTCACGTCTGTTTTGTTCCGTCCTGCATCGACTTCAAACCACCGGGAGCGTTTCAGAAGTGTTTCTCCCTCCAGACTTTGTTTACTTGCTCAGATTTGGTCATTTTCCTGGTTTATGTTCTTCTAAATATGCTTCTACATGTGGAAATATGCTGCGTACTTCATTTGTTTCTCTTTTGTCTGTTTTTACGACCGGCAGTTTACACTGAGATGTTTTATTTTGAAAATCCAGCGGCTTCTCTGTGCTGTTTCTGTGTCTGACTTCCTGTCAGCTCGAGGTGCTCTGTGTTAAATTGACGCGGGCTGCTCGCGGCGTCCGTCAAAAATAGAACAGAGCCGAGCCGAGGCCCGCTTCTGGGACGCTTCTGAACCGGACCGCAGGTTTGAAACATTGAGTAGAGTGACCGCGTATCACCACGGCGACCGCGGCACGTCAGGTGGAATTTGGAGGGTTAGATTAACTCGGTTTAGCTGACCTTAGTTTAACTTGATTTAATTTAATTTAACTGGCTCAGTTTAATTTGATTTAGCTTAAATTAGTTGAGTTTACTTACTGCAACTACTCATTTAGTTTAATTAAATTATTTCAGCTGAGATATTTAGTTTAACTTAATTAGACTCTTTAGTTTATATTTTTCATTTAATTCTGTTGAACTCTGCTGATCGCCTTCAACTATCAGTCACAGTCTGCTCAGTATCTGTACAGTAGTCGAGGATACATATGAGTCCGGTGGAGCCGAGGATGAACAGCGTCTCTCTGCAGACACTGTGCTGGACAGCATTGTGTCTGTTGCTGTCAGTTAGCTGAATGCTGCAGCAGGACAACGTCTGAGGCTCCTCCTCCGTCCGCTGCCATCGCAGCTGCAGCAGCCAATCACGGTTGAGCAGCACGCAGCAGCGGCCGGCGGCGAACGACAACACGCGCACCGACTGCAGCTCAGAGACACCTGAAGATAAAGACAGCAGTAATATATGATGATGTTTACACGTTCATAATTAACATGGAAGCTTGAAACTTCTTTTAAGTATTATGACAATTAATGTAACTTAAAGAAACTTTCAGTCACACACACCAACTATTTCACTGATAAACTGCTGCCAACTGTAGCTGCTGTTAGCTCATGTTAGCTCAGTTTGTTAGCTGCTGTTGGCTCATGTTAGCTCAGTTTGTTAGCTGCTGTTAGCTAATGTTAGCTCAGTTTGTTAGCTGCTGTTAGCTAATATTAACTCAGTTTGTTAGCTGCTGTTAGCTCATGTTAGCTCAGTTTGTTAGCTGCTGTTAGCTAATATTAACTCAGTTTGTTAGCTGCTGTTAGCTAATGTTAGCTCAGTTTGTTAGCTGCTGTTAGCTCATGTTAGCTCAGTTTGTTAGCTGCTGTTAGCTCATGTTAGCTCAGTTTGTTAGCTGCTGTTAGCTCATGTTAACTCAGTTTGTTAGCTGCTGTTAGCTCATGTTAGCTCAGTTTGTTAGCTGCTGTTAGCTCATGTTAGCTCAGTTTGTTAGCTGCTGTTAGCTCATGTTAGCTCAGTTTGTTAGCTGCTGTTAGCTCATGTTAACTCAGTTTGTTAGCTGCTGTTAGCTAATATTAACTCAGTTTGTTAGCTGATGTTAGCTCAGTTTGTTAGCTGCTGTTAGCTCATGTTAGCTCAGTTTGTTAGCTTCTGTTAGCTCATGTTAGCTCAGTTTGTTAGCTGTTGTTAGCTCATGTTAACTCAGTTTGTTAGCTTCTGTTAGCTCATGTTAGCTCAGTTTGTTAGCTGTTGTTAGCTCATGTTAGCTGAGTTTGTTAGCCACCCGGAAGAAGAAGAGGAGGAAGTTGAGCTGGTGTCGTGCCAGAACCAGAGCTGGGCGAGCGTTAGCATTGTAACCGGGCTAGTTTAACATGGTGGTGGTGGTGCTGATGGTGCTGGTGGTGGTGGTACTCACCGCTGTCTCGCTCTCTGACCGCCTCCAGCAGCTGATCTGAAGGACATTCACGGACACGGAGCAGAGAGATGGAGGCCGATCGTTCTGCCTCCACCTCCAGCAGCTTCAGCTCACACTGAGCTCCAACAGCCAGCAGCCTGAAGCTGCTGACGGCACGGCCGTGGACGGTCACCTCCTCCCAGGAGAAGCTGGACACAGAGTGAAGACAGACATCAGTGCATTAATTATTTTGATTAATTATAAACGTCCTGAACACAAAGTGAACTCTGAAGCTTCAGACTGTCGGACTCACTCCGTGTAACATCCGTCCACTGTGGCCGGAGGAGCCTCTCTGTCCGCCGGGTCCCACACCACCAGCCGCCCGCTGACCCCGAGACATCCGAGCAGAGAGCCTCCAGGAGCGAACTCCGCTTTCTGGATGTCCGCTACCTCTCCGCAGTGCCGGTTCTCCGGGATGACACACACCTCTGTGGAGCCGCCGTCCGTCCGCTGAGCCTCCAGCATGTTCGCACGTTCACGGACAGAGTTCAAAGGTTGGCTACCGACACATTTTAGACCCGAGCCGGTCCGTTAACGGCCACAGAACCGGAACCTGCCATGTAAACAGCAGCTCGCAGGTCACATGCCTCAACTTCCCCCCGTCAGCTGACCGAATCTGACCAATCAGAGAGACGATACAAAAGACAACTTAATCGATCGACGATGCTGAAAAGAAATCGTTCCTCATAGAACTATTGATTATATATACAATATACACGATATATATAATATATATATATATATATATACACACACACATAGTCACATTTTGTCACTAGTTTGCTAATATTTTAGATCTAACTAGGTAATGATTGATGCAGATTAGCCAGCTAACAGCTAACAAAGGATTAACTAGATTAGCTGCACACACACACACACACACACACATATATATATATATATATATATCGTGTATATTGTGTGTGTGTATATATATATATATATATATATATATATATAGACAGCCTCAAGTGGACGACAAGAGGAACTGCAGTTTTTGGCACTTCCACATCGGCTTCATTTACCAGCCACAGAGGTTGCTGCTTGGTTGTTAGCTTGTTTTAGCTCATTATTAGCTTGTTTTAGCTTGTTGTTAGCTCAGTACAGTTGTCATGAACGGGGAAATTAGCTATAGAGACCAAAACTGTTTTTTGTACCAGGCTGTAAACATGTTTATTTCTGCTGTGAAGTTGGACATTTTAACATGGGGACTTATGGTAAATGGACTTGTACTTATATAGCGCCTTTCTAGTCTTCCAACCACTCAAAGTGCTTTTACAGTACGTATCTCATTCACCCATTCACACACATTCATACACTGATGGCATTGGCTGCCATGCAAGGTGCCAACTGCTCATCAGTTTGAGGAGCTAACCATTCACACACATTCACACACCGATGGCGCAGCCTTCGGGAGCAATTTGGGGTTCAGTATCTTGCCCAAGGACACTTCGACATGCAGACTGGAGGGGATTGAACTGGGGATCGAACCGCCGATCTTCTGATTTGTGGACGACCCGCTCTACCTCCAAGCCACAGCCGCCCCAACTGACTTATGGAGACTGACTCACTTCTGGAGCCAGCCTCAAGTGGACGACAAGAGGAACTGCAGTTTGTGGCTTCATCTCCCAGGCTTCTACCTGCCCCTGAACTGACTGACTGACGTCCCTCTTTCATCATGACGGTGGACAGATGTACTGTAGGTGTTTCTGTAGTTTCCAGTCTGCTCCAGTTTCATCTGACAGCACAAACAGTTGTAGAGAGATGACTTCAAAGAGTTGCCACTTTCAGAATGTCTGTTTGTGTCTGCCAACGTTTCAAACCCAACCCCCCCCCCCCCTCATGCAGTCACTTGTGGTTTTTGCTGCAGCTCATTTAACCTGACAGACATGAAACTCTGACATTTCTGAGAAAGACAACTGAGCTACACGAAGGCAGCCCGAATACACGGGAGGACTGGAGGATGAACTTTCTACACTTTCCAACACACCTCTGGCGTTCACTGCACGGACACATAGTTGTGTTTGTGTTCCTCACAATTGTCAGAAAAGGTAAAGACATTTTTAAACTTATCTGATCAAATCCAGACTCGGATGTGTGAAAGTGACATTTCATTTGCAGTTAAACATCACCCACAAAATGTTGGTCAGCTTATCAGCAACATGCGGTTTCTTCTCGCAGACTGCCAGCCTGTACAGTTTCATATATATATGTCAAACAGCACGATGTTTGACAGATGGGTTAAAAACATTTATTTGTAGACACAAGCTGAAAAGGTGACTTTAAAGGCGTAGTTATTTCGTACTTTGGATGATGTGCCTTATTAAATGCTGTTGCAGTGGTGAATTCGAGATGTGATCAAAGTTTCTGTAGCAAATCTGTGAGCTGAACTGCATCATTTTGAGTGTGGCTAACTGTTGCAAGAAAATGTCTGTTAGCAGGCTAACAGAACCGGGCTCAGCAGCCGGACCGAGTTCAAGCACAGACATTATGATGGAAAGATTGCTAAGTAGCAGCAGAGGTGAAGCTAATGTTTTGGGAAAAGGCTAATATAGCTAACTGAAAATATATGCTAATGTTTTAGGTTTCCTAGTTTTGAGATATAGCTAATCTGATCCAGTTTGAATAAAGTTCTAAAGTTGTGGTTCTGTACAGTAATCAGTGAGGCCCGGACATAGATGACTGTAACAATGAAAAGGGTTGAATGTCATGTAAAAACATTTTGTTTCTTTTAAGCGTCAGCATGTGAGCCTCCTTCCAGTCCTCGGTGCTTCAGCTTCATAAGAATTACTAGTGAGTCTTTATACGTGTGTGAATGGAGCATGAATAAGACTGAAGGTCATGTGACATTTGACCTCTACTTTGAGTAAGTATTGTCCCTCTAATGTGACGAAATCTACATGAAATAAAAAGAGATATCACGAGTGAACTTTAGACGTGCTGATACCTTTTGGACGAAAGCCAGGCTTCCTGTTTGTAACTCGTTTTTAATCTTTAAACAGCCAAACATCAAGCAAGCTCAACAGCACAAATATTAGCAGCCAGCTAAGATTTATAACTAGCAAGAGGTGCATGGAGACCAGGGCTGAGTTCGACCCCAAAGAGCTCATCAAAAATCGTTTGGTTCAAATCTGGGTGGAAGCTCATGTAGGAAACTCCAGCTGCACGTCAACCAGGAGCTCTGCTGTACTCAGAGAGACGGGTAATCTCCTGGAGCAAGAAGTTAAAAGTATTTAATATTCATACAAAAAAAACAAAAAACAAAAAAACATACACAATATATTTTTGCTTTTGCTCAACAGTCAAGTACGAAGCACCACAAAATATTTCCATGTCCTGGTTAAGAAACAACCTCCGCTTACGATGGCGAGCAGCAGAGAATGATTCAGCTCTGGCCGAGGTCCGGTTCAGACGAGATGAACACCCCAAAGAATCATGGCAGAGCGTGAGGACAATTCTGTTACCAATTTTAATGTACCTTTTTTACATTAGTTAACATACTTAACATATTATTCATATTTCTGTTGCAGAAAATAACAAATACCACCAGTGAGACTTCAAGATCTCATGTCTTCACAGACCAGGTCGTTGATGTGGATCTGTCCAAGCTTACAGTTTACCAGGTTCAAATCAGACAACGGTCCAATCAGGCTCCAAACCCACTGTGGAGCGACTGGTCTCCAGTTGTGATCGTTCCTGCAGGTGAAGTCATGGATTTTCATGTTGTACACGGATCTATATTTAAGACTTGTGCTGTGTCTCAGTTTGCCTACTTCCACACTGAATCCATAAATGCGTTCAAACTGTCAGTTATGGCAAAATGCAGTGTACTGTGAGTAGCCGAGTAATGTTTAAAAGACCCTCAGTGGTCGACCATTTTGACTACTTAATCTAGGAAATCGAGGGACCACCGGCATTAAGAAAATGGCAACTTTGGAAGCTGCTGAAGGTTCAAACTAGATTAACTAATATTCTGTCTTCTTACTGCAGAGCTGGAACAAAAACCTGAAGTCACTGTGACAACAAGACTCGAAAATGGGACTCGAGAGGTGACGCTAACATGGAAGGTAAGACGGTGAAGAAGAAACGACACCTCGACATTCACACATACTGTCAAGTCTACAGACTGTCTAAAACCTGGACGTAGTCTCCGTGACGTCCACGCAGACTGTCTAAAACCTGGACGTAGTCTCCGTGACGTCCCCGCAGACTGTCTAAAACCTGGACGTGGTCTCCGTGACGTCCACGCAGACTGTCTAAAACCTGGACATAGTCTCTGTGACGTCCCCGCAGACTGTCTAAAACCTGGACGTAGTCTCTGTGACGTCCCCGCAGACTGTCTAAAACCTGGACATAGTCTCCGTGACGTCCCCGCAGACTGTCTAAAACCTGGATGTAGTCTCTGTGCTGTGTTTTTATGAAGCGTGTTGTCTTTCTGCTCTTCAGCCGATGCCACATGCAGCAGCAGTCAAAGAAGTGGTGTACGTCCTGAAGCACGAGTCTTCTGGTGGATGTCCTTGTGTGAAAAAGACACATCTCATCAAATCAAACAAACACACTTCTTATGTCTCGTACTCTGCCGTCAACATCTCTGTTATCGCCAGAAACGCAGCAAGCCTTTCTCCTCCAGCAGTCATACGAGTCCCGGCCGTACCTGCTGCAGATTTAAAAGGTGTGTGTCACATACTGTATCATGTGTATTCATCTTTAAGTAGACCTTAAAGACTCTTATTTCTATTCTTCCCTGGCAGCTTGTGACAAAACGTTACTGGAGAGCAGATTAAACAAGAAAACTTGCCTTGAGTTGTACGAGCTTCAAGATGGAGAACATGTGATCACTATAACAGCAAGGAAGAAAAAAGAAATCAGTAAGTTGTATTAACACCACCAAACTTCTACAGAGGGAAAGGAAATCGTTTGGCCGTTCTCACACCAAGTTTAATTTTAAAGTCTCCATGAAACAGGAAGTAGAGTTCTGTTGTCGTAGATATTGATTGGCGTATTTGTGTATTACGACTGTTTGTTCTTAGTCCATGCCCCAAAATTTACAGCACCCAAGGTTCCAAAGTCTTGGCTCCAACCATGAGTTGACGTATAAATCAGTTTCTGTCTCTCTTACAGCCATGAAGGACTACGTACGCTACCTTTACTTTGAACACAGGTGTGATGGTGGTAGACCACGGACAGTTAAAATGTGTCTCTATTACCAAAAAGAAGGTGGTAAGTGTCTTTAAACTGGATTTCAACACATTAAGACTCTTTGTCTGTGTCAAGATTTTGGTATCAGAAACGTTCTGGTTTCCATTTGTAGTCCTTGTTATCTGACGCTTTTATCCAAAGCGACTTACAAAAAAGGGAAACAATCAAGGTGTGACTACATTGACAAGATGACGAGATAGCTGTATCATGTCCAGTTGTTGGTAGTGTTGTAGAGGAGGTCCTCTCTGAAGAGCTGGAGGTCTTCAGGAGGTTTGTGAAGGTAGAGAGGGACGCCCCTGAACGGGGAACAACAGACGTTCATTGGAGGAGGTAACATGCGCCCTTTCAGGCTGGTTGTAGACCAGGCGAGCCGCCACGTTCTGGATCATCTTAAGGGGTTTCACTGTGCAGGCTGGGAAGCCCGTCGGGTGTATTGACCAATCATGTCAGTTATCATGAGCATGCTTTGGTTGCATGCAGGTAAACAGTCCATGACCCGGATTGCATTGGCTGAATTGTAATCTTTGCACTCTACGACTAACGTCAGAAGATTTAGGTTTTGGTTCATGAGCAGATATCTGTTCACTAATCGGTAGTCTTGGCCTGAATCTGGATATCTGTTTCTGCATCTGAAGCCAGGAAACATTAGCCGTGCCCCCAGAGGCTAAAATCGTCATCAGATGATAGCTGATGGTGTCTCATTGTTGCTCAAACCCTATTGTTCTTTTCCCGGTACCAATCCTACAACCTAAACTCAGGTGTTGACCGTGACAGTAGACAGTATTGAGTCTGTCTCCTCTTTCAGTTCCACTCAGAGAACCTCAGGACTTCGCTCCTTTCAATGAAACTCAAAGTTCTGTTAACCTGTCTTGGAGAGCGATTCCGTCTGTGGACCAGAGAGGTTTCCTGACACACTACAGCCTCTGCAGTGTGAAGATCAGTTCACAAGACGAGCCCAAAGGTGTGAAGTCACTCGTCGAACTAATATTTCTGTTGATAACTTGCAGCATCTGACAAAATGACGACATCCCGTACGTTTCTCCACATCTCATTTCAGCAAAGTGCCAGAACGTATCAGCCACGCTGACAAAACACTGTCTGGAAAACTTGACACCCGGAGCAAAGTACAACATCAGCCTGACCGCAGTGACACGAGTGGGTGAAGGACCTAAAGCCACAGTAACAATCAACACGGTGCCAGAGAAGCATGTGAATGGTGACACATTTACAGAATCAAACTTGTTGAAGCAGCTTTTATTTTTACCCACATGCGAGTGCTCACAAAGTTTAACCTCTCTGTCTTTCCCCTCCTGAAATCAGTGCCGTGGAGCCTCAGCTTGCTGCTTTTGCTCTCTTTAATCCTGATACCGTGCACCTGCATCTTGAAGAGGTAGGTGACCCCAACTTGATTCACAGTAACACTGATGACACTGACTTTCTTTAACACTACTGTGTGCTGTGTGTTCTCACAGTTTAAATTCAGTTTTTGTTCTTTAAACAAATTAATGTTGGAAGGTCGGTACAGTCACGGATGTGTTTGGTGGAGAGAGTTCCAGAGGGAGGCGGGCAGCTACAGAGAAGAAGGCTCTGTCGCCCCCAGGTTCGGTGCTTGGTCCTGGGTGGAGCAGTCAGGAGGTTAGCATCAGATAAACGGGATGGATTGTGGCGATGGAGCACATCAGGAGTTAGGAGGAGGTAGGAAGGGGCCTGGTTATGGAGGGCTTTATGTGTGAGGAGGAGGATTTTGGACTGAATGCAGAGGTGGAGGTTCTGGAGGACAGATGTGCAGCGGAGTTTTGGATGTACTGGAGTTTATTTAAAGTTTTGGATGGTGTTCCGTAGAGGATGCTGTTGCAGTAATCGATGCTGGAGGTGATGAAGGCGTGAATAACAGAGAGTGGATCTGGTGATTTGGTTCATGTGATTTTCAAAGGAGAGGTTAATGTCAAAGATGACTCAGAGGCTGCGACTGTGAGGGGATGGAGACAGGGTGGAGTTGTCGATGATGAAACTGTGAGTGGTTTTGGGGCAGATGATGATCAAGTCTGATTGGTCACAGTTGAGTTTGAGGAAGTTAGTCTGCATCCAGGATTTGATGCGGAGGTGATGGATTTGGTGATATAAAGCTGGACGTCGTCGGCATAGTGATGGAAGTGGAGACCATCAACACAGCATACTGTATCTTCTGTCATATCTACCTTCCTCATGTACATAAATCAGATTTATTTTAGCATCCTAGCACTAAGCATTTTAGTATCCATAATTACTTTAGTTTCCAAATGTTATTGTTTATGTATATGTATCTGTACGTAGTGTAATGTTCTGTTCGCCTGACGAGTTCTTCTGTATTTATGTATCTGTGTATGTACATTGAGAGCAAAGTCGTCTGATTCCGTCTTTGACCAATAAAAGTGATTTCTCTATAGAGATTAGCCGAAATGTGTCTTTCTTATGTATCGTGTTATTAAAGGTACAGTGTGTAGAATTTAGTTGCATTTAGTGGTCCAATCACTGCATTGTAATCTCCTCACATCACCCTCACCTTCCTAATGTAAAGGAGAAACAACACTTTAAGGACCCTGTTTAGAGTCAGTATTTAGTTTGTCTGTTCTGGACTACTGTATAAATAAGGTGTTTCAACATGGCGGCCTCCATGAAAGGGGACCCTCTCCCACTGTAGATATAAAAGGATATTTTTTAAGTAACAAACATAAAAAGATTCTTATTTTCAGGTGATTATACATGCATCAAAACATAGTTATGAATATTATATTCCATGTTTGCCTTATTCTGAAAATAGAGGCCCCAAATCTGACACACTGGACCTTTAATGCAGAGGAATTCTTGGCCCCGAATATTCTTTATCTGGATTTCCACTGGCTGCACCTGAAGCCACTAAACATTTGCCTGCCTGTTAGATGATCACAGATGGGTTTCCAGATTGGTGTCTCCATCCATTGTTCTTCTCCTGGTATCAAACCTACAACCTAAAACTCTAGATTTAGATCTGATGTTCCCACATCAATCATAGAACAATCAGAAACACTCCAAACAAGTATGTTTAAGTTAGTAATGTTGAGTATCTGTGATCTTTAAATCAGCTGGACGACTCGTCTTTTAACAGCTTCTCCTCTCTTCTAATACTTAGAACCAAAAACAAGATCTTCCCTCCTGTGCCGACGCCTGTTATTCCAGATCACACCTCCTATCAGCTGGAGAGTCAGGTAAGAGACGTTAGTTAACGTAGAGATCTGAACCTGTTACACCTGAATCTGAGGCCAAGGATGTAGGCCGGTTTGACGACAGGGACTACTGCACCGAGGTGGTTTTCTTGACAGATTTGGCTCTGGCACTCCGGAACCGAGTCACGAAGCTGAGCTAACCAGTTAACAGTAACTTTATCCAGTTCAGAAAGAAACCTGTCGTCAAACTGGTCTCGGAGAAGGTGTCTGGTCCCGATCTGGACATGTTCACCAGACAGCCACTTACTCATGGGAGAAGCACATAAACCAAGAAGAAATGAGTCTTAGCGAGTTAACGGTCGGTTCTGTAGAAGGCTAACGGCAGCTACAGCAGCCATTTTTTTTTATTTTGTTTGTTCTCTGTGACAATAAAGTTTGAAAATCTTTCATCTTACTGTCCTCTGCTATCGTGACCTTCAACAGGAGATGCTGGAGAGAGAGGAGGAGATTCATGAACTGACGCTGCACCGGCTACATCCAGAGGTCAAGTCTGTCCCCGAGGAGGCAGAGGAGGCCGGGGTCCACGGTGGTGATGAAGAGGAGGAGGAGGAGGATGTGGAGAACGACAGGGGAGGCTCGACAGATCAGACACAGAGGAGCTCCAGAGGAGGAGACATGACAGATGTGGAGCAGCTGGAGAACGAGATCGCCCTGCTGATCTACAGGAACGGTTTGGTCTTTGATTTGAAGACGGACGCGACTTAAAGGCAACCGGTCGAGACTCCAGGAAGTTACAGTTCCTTTAGCCAAGAAATAGTCAGATAAACCCCAGGTGACAACCTGCATGTCTGTGAAGTGAAGCTAAAAACTGCAGTTCCTCTTGTCGTCCACTTGAGGCTGGTTCCAGAAGTGAGTCAGTCTCCATAAGTCCCCATGTTAAAATGTCCAACTTCACAGCAGCAGAATACGCCGTGCATTCATTACACTGTCGGTGGTAAACCTCCACCACAACTAAAGCTTTGGGTTTTTAAGGGATTAATCTTTAAGGTGCTGAAATTTTGATACCAGGCTAGCTCTTTCCACCTGTTTCCAGTCTTTATGCTCAGCTAAGCTAAACTGTCTTTACTTGGTAGCATCATATTACAGTGCAGTTATGAACATTGTATCAATCTTCACATTTAGCAAAAGTAACACTTCATGTGGATAGTCCACCTACACAGAGTTTACATTATGTAGTTAC
Organism: Sciaenops ocellatus; assembly: GCA_033000465.1. Classification (NCBI taxonomy): domain Eukaryota; kingdom Metazoa; phylum Chordata; class Actinopteri; family Sciaenidae; genus Sciaenops; species Sciaenops ocellatus. Next base: position 1,033,241 of record CP136871.1, on the reverse strand, counting down.
GATTAAACTGTTTCACTGTCTGTATACATACTATCTGAATAAAGTGCTACCTCAATTATTATTCATTGTTTGGTTATTACTTACTTCTGCTTATTATTGTATGTTTAACTCTTCCTGACATTTTGATCTTAGAATTGCACATTGTACATCATTTGATTTAATAAAGATTCAAATGTTTTGTTGTATATTAAACAAATCTTAAATCCATATTTCTTTCACTCACTTCATAAACCACTTGAAATCAGTATTTGTTGTGAGAGTAATCCCACTGTGGTAAATATGGACAGCTGTACTCGAGTATTTGTTCTGATTACATTACTTATTCTCCTTTTCTCCTCTTAGCTTCCTCCGTCAGCGTCCTCTTCACTCTCTTCTCCTCTGCCATTATGGCCATAGAAGCTGCTGAACCCGGTTACATTGCCCGCTCGCCCAGCTCCGGTTCTGGCACGACACCAGCTCTGCTCCCCGTCAGCATTCCCCTCCATTAGTGAACAGCAGCTAACAAACTGAGCTAACATGAGCTAACAGCAGCTAACAAACTGAGCTAACATGAGCTAACAGCAGCTAACAAACCGAGCTAACATGAGCTAACAGCAGCTACAGTTGTCAGCAGTTTACTTCACTGTCCATCAGGAAACTCTGTAAATCACAGAGAGTTGAGGCGGAGCAGCCGGAGGACATCAGAGGGAAAACCAGAAAACATTTTCTCCATAAAATATGATCCAGTTTCACCAAAATCAGTGAAATAGTTGGTGGTGTGTGACTTAGTGCCGTAAAGCGTTACGTACTTCTCCCGACCCGGAGCCCAAAGTTACATAGTGTGAGAACAGATGTACGAATGACAGAGACACCATTCACCTGATTACAGGTCAGTGTAGATCAACAGGAATTAAAATAATATTTTATGGTACAAAACTTACATAATGTTGCTTTAAATGCATCTCTGAGAGATTTATGCTTTTAAACTAATTTTAAAATAATATTTACACATGATATAAATCATTATAACACACAAAAATCAGCTAATATCTCATTATTTTAACAAAAGCAAGGTGGTTTATAATAACGTCACATCACAGAGGTGATCGTTCATCGATTGCTTTCCCCTGAAACCAACACACACGCACGCTGATTGGCTGCATCGGGCCCCGCTGATCTGTATACGGTGTGATGGGGTACGCGTCGCTGTTTGTCCGTGCTGGCGTGCAGATGGAGATCTGCTGAAGCCGAGCTGACAGCGCCGTCTTCCCGTCAAAGTCGCCACAGTCACTCGGTGCTCGTCGTCGTTATTATGGCGCCTCCTGGAACATGGACATAGTGTCGAGCCTTGCGTCGCTAACGGTCACGAAGGTGTTGCAGTTTTCTGGACTGGTGGACAACAGAAATGTCCTGAGGACGAAGAAGATGGAGGAGAAAGCGCTAGAAGTCTACGGTGAGGAGGAGGAGGAGGAGGGGGGACAGGCCTGCCGTTAGCGTGACCGGTACCGTAACTGCTGCCGTTCTGAGTGACCGTTGGTGACGGTTATCTGTTCTAAGTGAAATGGCGCCAAATTGTTTATCAATATTTTATCGTGTGATGTAGTTTTAAGTTTTTTTTTTGTAGTTCTGACAGTTTACCGCCACTGAAGGTGAATTTAAAGCTACAGTAGCACAGTATGTGGTGTTACACCGTCATTAGTGTGCAGGGCCGTTTCGAGCTGTTTGGGGGCCTTATTTTGTCAAACTTTTCAGATGACCTGTGACAACATTAACATGTTTAGAATAAAACAGGCTTCAGTACATTAATACATGCAAAACTACTTACTTTATATTCTAAATTATATTACTCTGTACATACACAGATATAGACAAAAAACAGCTAATATATATTATAAATAAACGTTAAATTTTTAGATTAAAATGAATGGAACAACAAACCTTCAACACTTTCAACTTCCACTACTCGTACGCACTTTGTCTGACAGAAACCATTCAAATATCACAATGTTCAGCTCATTCAGCACATTATGGTGTGTATTTTACTCATTTATACCATCCATACTTTTTAAAATATTCAACTTTTTCCACATTCAGATTTCTACATTAAAATTAATGGAACAAACTTCTACAAACACTTCTTTCACTTCTTCTGCATACTCTGTGTTACAGACTTCATTCAAACTTTAAACTTTGTGACATTATTCTGTTTTTCAGCTCATTCAGCACATTATGGTGTGTATTTTACTCATTTATACCATCCATACTTTTTAAAATATTCAACTTTTTCCATGGTTCATTTTTTTTTTTTAAATGAATGGAACAAACTTTAAACTATATGACATTATTCTGTTTTTCAGCTCATTTCAGATACAAATATAAACAGTATGATAATGTCATTATTCATAGTACAGTATGAAACAGCTGTGACCTCAGTTTGTAGTGAACCCACGTGTTTCTTCATGGAGTGAATATCATTTAATGTAGTTTTATGAAGTATCTCTGTAGTTCTGACAGTCATTGAAGTTGAAGTTAAATCGATGATTTATTGAATGGAGTTTGGTGTGTTTGTAGGGTTGACCAGTATTACCACAGTAATAGTAAAAACAAAGTTTATTTAGTGTCAAACTTTTCACAGGAGCGTTATAAATAAAATAAACTAATAAAACATGCAGACATCATACGGCAGAACCTTCAAATGAATCCTGATGTGAAGTTGGGAGTGATGGTGACAGCTCTGAGTCTGGATGTTTCTAAAGACAGAGGAGTCACTTCACGTCACGTCAGGTTTAATAAACGACGACACGTCTCGTTTGTTTCCTCGATATCAGATGTGATCCGATCGATCCGGGACCCGGAGAAGCCCAACACCCTGGAGGAGCTGGACGTGGTGACAGAGAAATGTGTGGAGGTCCAGGAGCTCGGGGAGGACGAGTACCTCATCATTATCAAGTTCTCTCCCACCGTGCCTCACTGCTCTCTGGCTACGCTGATCGGTGAGTCGCTGCTGAACATTTTATTGTCGAACGTCTTCTTACGACATGAATGACCGCCGTGGCCCTTTAATTTTCTGCTCTGCTGCACACACACTGTTCAAAGTTCGGTTTGACCTTTGACCTGAAGAAGAAGAAGCTCACAGACAGCGAAGTCTGGCTCTGCTTTAATGAGTGTTTGATTCGCTGTGTGTGATTAATACTCGTTATTATCTCATCCCTCGCTTTAGATGTTTTAATTACTGTCATTTAAAATCACAGTGTATTACTCACACGTCTAACCGACACCGATACCCAGACGATGAACGAGCAGCTTCATGTTCAGTTTGTTTCATATTTTCTGTTTGTTCCATAAACTATTTATAACCAACAACAGCAGACACAGCAGCCAGCTAATATTACTGACTAGTCCAACAGCAGTCAGCCCAGCTCGGCGTCTGTCTTTCAGCCTTTTATTTCACCAAGCTCTCACCAACCACGAAAAGTCAGTCCCAGATTTACTCTTGAGGCTGCTGAGCCCAGTTCGACCAGCTCCTGTTCTGGCACGGCACCAGCTCTGCTTACATTAGCTAAACTCATCTAACATTAGCTAACAGTGGCTAAGAAACTGAGCTCACATTAGACAACAGCAGCTAACATACTGAGCTAACAGTAGTTAACAGTTGCTAACAAAATGAGCTAACATTAGTTAACAGCAGTGAACAAACTGAGCTAACATCAGCTAACAGCAGCTAACAAACTGAGCTAACACTAGCTAACAGCTGCTAACAAACTGAGCTAACATGAGCAGCAGCTACAGCTGTCAGCAGGTTACTTCACTGTCCATCAGGAAACTCTGTAAATCACAGAGAGTTGAGGCGGAGCAGCCGGAGGACATCAGAGGGAAAACCAGAAAACATTTTCTCCATAAAATATGATCCAGTTTCACCAAAATCAGTGAAATAGTTGGTGGTGTGTGAAGCCAAAAACTGCAGTTCCTCAAACGTCCACTTGAGGCTGGCTCCAGAAGTGACACTGATGCCGTCATCCAGCTCTAACTGTAGAGCACATACTCATGAAGCTGCAGTGTCTCACTTATTATTCAGTATTAGCGTGCAGCGTTTAGCCTGAATCTGAATGAAGTGACAGATTTCCCCTCAGGACGTTTTTCTTAATGCGATGAAGAGTTGAGATTTAATTGGCCGCTCTCCTGAAGTGACCTCGGCCTCTCTCGACTCCGACCGCGTGCCTCAGGCGAGCTTTTAGTCCTGACAGTCTGAGGAGGACTGCTGCTGGCAGACGCTTTTAACACAGCTGCCAGCGGACCGACCCAGAACTCTGAGTCTGTTAGTGTCGGCCATGTCCAGCAGCTCAAACAGTCATGAAAGGAAACTGACAGGACAGAAATTATACAACCTCAGGAGCTGGACAAAACCTGGACTCGGTGGCGTCCCCGCAGCTTTTAAAAGTGAAACTGAAATTGCAGATTAATTACTTTCCCCCTCTCTGCTCGTTTCTTTCTGTTTTCTCTGTTCTCTGCAGCAGAGTCACGATCTCCCAGCAGACTGACATCAACACAGTCCGTCACCGTCGTCTCTAATCTGCTGAGACGTTTGCTGTGATCTGAATCTCTGTCTGACGCTGATGTTTTATGTCTCTGCAGGTCTCTGCTTACAAGTGAAGCTGCAGCGATGTTTGCCATTTAAACACAAGGTGAGTCCAACAAAGTCATTTGTCGTCCGGCTTCATGAAGTCTGGACAGCTACCATACATGCTCAGTGAGCGCCTGGTGCGGTCCAACTCATCCCAGCTGCGTTTAGGTCATGTGATTGAGGAGGTCATCACTCCATCACTCTCCTTCTTGGACACCTCCTGGAGTCTGGAGTCAGATGGATGGCATGTTCATCACACCTCCTCCCCCATGCTTCAGGGTGGGAACCACACATGTAGATACCACCCGTTCACCTTCTCTGCGTCTCACAAAGATGTCTCAGATTTGGACTCATCACACCAAAGTCCTCTGGTCTGATGTCCATTCATGTGTTTGTTGGTCTTCCCTCCTGGGACGTCCTCATCAGCGTTTGATGGTTTCAAAGTTGTTGAAATGTTCTGGACTGACCTTCATGAGTCTCTTTACTGAGCCGAGCTCTTCTTGTCTCAACATGAATTACTACGGTAGTTAAACAGGGTCTATTTACAGTCTTCTGACGTCCTCTGCGTCCAAACTTTGTCATGAATTGTGGATCCAGGCGGACCTTGAAAGACTTCACGTGTTCTTGTGGGTACTTGTTGTTGAAGGGAAAACAATGGCAGCGAAGTCTCGTCTGGTTTGTGGCGCCTCACGTCATGAAAAATTTCAACAGCAGCATCTGTTTCCAGAAACGGCCTCGTTTCTCTCGATGAGGGACCTTCAGTCTGATACCGCTGCTGACAAAGAAATATTTAAACCGAAACATGAAAAGAGTTCATGTTAAAGTCTAACTGTAGTCCTCCATGCCGCAACACAGGACATCTTTGTCATGAGAAGACATTCGAGGACGTCAGTTCAAACTTTAAAACAATCGTTCCTACAGAAACAGAAGGTGGAGGCGTTCTCAGAGGAAACGGTGGTCGGTCATTAACGATTCGAAGAGCTCGGCTCTTAACGCGGCTAATTAGCTGTTTATTCACAGCCTGGTTTAAGAGGTCGAGGGGTCGCGGAGAGAGTAGGTCCTGCATGATCAAACCAACAGCAGCGTGTGGAGGCAGGTGTGTTTTCATCTCTGCAGACGTGATGAGTGGACTCTTAGAGAGGAGTGTTTTCTGTCAGGGAGCTGCTGAACATCTGGAATTCTCCTGTTTAGTGTTTTATGTTAATGACGTATGAAACGACTACTGACACACCGTCGAAAACCTGGACGTAGTCTCCGTGACGCCCCCGCAGACTGTCTAAAACCTGGACGTAGTCTCTGTGACGTCCCCGCAGACTGTCTAAAACCTGGACGTAGTCTCTGTGACGTCCCCGCAGACTGTCTAAAACCTGGACGTAGTCTCCGTGACGTCCCCGAAGACTGTCTAAAACCTGGACGTAGTCTCCGTGACGCCCCCGCAGACTGTCTAAAACCTGGACGTAGTCTCCGTGACGTCCCCGCAGACTGTCTAAAACTTGTTTCCTGTCTTCTGTCTCCTCTTCAGATGAGTTGTCTTTGTTGTTCTTGAACTTTGAGTCAAACATTTAAACACTTTGTTGGTTTATTTATTTATTCAGCTTTTATTGAAGAAATTTAATTAAGAACAGAAAATCATTGTCGGCCTTTTAACAGCAGTTGTTGTTTTTTTCTCTTCGCAGTTGGAAATTTACATTTCAGAAGGAACTCATTCCACCGAGGAGGACAGTGAGTGTCTTTATTTCTTCCTGTAGATTAAACAGCCTCCCACTGAGGCAATCTTTTGTGTATGCACAGCGGCTGCAGAAACATGGTCAGCATTAGTAACGGAGGCTGAGCGAGGTTAAAAAACAAACTGATGCAATTTAAGAGCTAAATGAAGTCCATGAATTTTGTTGACTGGAAATAAAAACGAAACGATCTCGGAGTACGATTCTGTTTGGTGCAGCGTTGATCTGATCAACAGTAAAAACATGCAGTGAAGGTCTGGAGGTAACACGTGATCCTCCTTCAGTCTGAACGTCTTTAAGATGTCCAGGACGACCTCACAGCTTTTGGAGAGATTGTCATCAAGTTTAATTAATGAATCCTCCTGATATGAATCACCGTTATCAGGTCAGCTCTTTGATCCACGACAATGTTTAATCCTGAACTTTCAGACGATCCATCGACTGTCCTGAAGTTCTTCGTGTAACAGACAAACTTCTCTGCAGCGTTCCAAACTTTGAGACGATTCACTTACAGCGCTGACCGTCGCCGTGTCTTATGTCCGTTCACAAACGTGACATTTGTTTACTTGTTAGTCCTTCACAGTTGACTTTGTACATTTTTGTTTTTTAATCGTGTTTTTGGTCATTTGAACTCTTTCTTAGCTGAAAACTGAAAGTGTCTGTCTATCACTGACTCATTAACTTCTTCTTCTCTGAGTATTAACGGCGGTCGGCCCTCATCATAAACCTGACGGTGCTTTCTTCATATTAGCAGCAGACTGGCTAACGTCGCTATTTAAAGACCAAAGACGCAAAGTTGATTATTAAAAACACTCCAAACTAATGAATATTAATAATATGTGCAACGGTAAATTGTCTTGACTAATAATTTTTGTTTCGGGTTCGTCAGTTAGTTCTGTTGTTTTACCGTACACGGTTTAGGTTAAAGAGCATAAAAACAAACTCGTCCCACTAACATCATAGAGACACATCAACGCCAATAAACAAGGAAATAAATAGTTCAGTTAGTCAAAGTAATATGAAGGAAAAACCAACATCCAGTCAGTCAGTCAAAGGTCAAAGTCCAGTCCGGGTTTTTGTCTCGTCAGTCGACTCTTTACGCCACAGAAACTCCAGATCCTGCAGGAAGAAGGCGACGGTCTTCCTTCCCAGCACACGCGAACTCAGACAAGAGAACAAGAAAAGATACGGACGCCAACATCCAACACGACTTTTACCGACTGTCCCCGTCGACTCCGCCATCTTTATTTAAAACAAGAGGGGACTCTCCTGAGGTTGGCTGCAGGTGGAGGTGTGTGCGTGACGAACCGAAAAGCAGTGACTGGATTTTCAAACGCAGATCAGAGCAGATCTGTTGAAGGCGAAGCTAACGTTACCGTAGAGCTGACAGGAAGTTCGTTAAACAGACGTACGTCACAGTACTGTTGGAGTGAGTGTGTCGTTGATGTAGTTGGTGTGTACTTTGTGTCTCATTGTTAATTGGTGTTTTTTGTGTCTCCAGTCAATAAGCAGATCAACGATAAAGAGCGAGTGGCGGCCGCCATGGAAAACCCAAACCTGAGAGAGATCGTGGAGCAGTGCGTGACCGAACCGGACGACTGACGGAGGACGCTTCACCTACACCTGTGTGTGCGTGTGTGTGTGCGTGTGCGTGTGTGTGCGTGTGCGTGTGTGTGTGTGTGTGCGTGTGTGCGTGTGTGTGTGTGTTCACAGTGCCACAGGACGTCATTCAGTCGGGTCCTGAAGGTAGAATCTGAGCTTCAGGTCCACTGGGAGGATTTTCTCGGAGATGTTTGACTTCCTGATCATTCCTGCTGGACGGCGTCGCGCTCTGAACTGAAACACGAAGCGAGCCGCTGTCGTCACGTCGTCCCGCGTGACGTCTGTCCTTTTGTAAATGAACTCGTCTGTTCAAAATGTTAGAGATGATTATTTTTAAAAATCAAAGAATCATGCATTAAAGTTTTGTCAATGAGAAGCTGCTTTGAGTCGCGTCTCACTGATTTTAGGCAGGTTTTAGACAGTCTGTCTTGATGAGCGTATTCATTCAATAGAATCCTCTAACTTCAGGATGAATAAAGACAGTTTGTCTCTGTGATTAAAGATTATTCTCGTACACGTTACCTTCTTGTTTTCAGAAGATTTGAACATGAATCCCAGCTGCTCTGTTGTTCTCCTCCTCACCTGTTGGGGGCACTGTTGGACTGAATGAAAGAAAGAAGAAATGATTTGAAACAAAGCTGCTGAATCAATGAAACACATACGTCCATTAATAAACGCATCATATTACAGAGGTCTACCTGCAGAGTGTGTGTGTGTGTGTGATTCTCTGTTCTCTTTTCATTGGTTGTTTGAGAGCAGCAGTTAGTTTCATATTCTCCTCACACACAAACAAACCTGACTGTTGAAGGATTTCACTAAAACACTGATTACATAGTCTCCGTGACGTCCCTGCAGACTGTCTAAAACTGGACGTGGTCTCCGTGACGTCCCCGCAGACTGTCTAAAACCTGGACGTAGTCTCCGTGACGTCCCCGCAGACTGTCTAAAACCTGGACGTAGTCTCTGTGACGTCCCCGCAGACTGTCTAAAACCTGGACGTAGTCTCTGTGACGTCCCCGCAGACTGTCTAAAACCTGGACGTAGTCTCCGTGACGTCCCCGTGGACTGTCTAAAACCTGGACTTAGTCTCCGTGACGTCCCCACAGACTGTCTAAAACCTGGACGTAGTCTCCGTGACGTCCCCGCAGACTGTCTAAAACCTGGACGCAGTCTCCGTGACGTCCCCGCAGACTGTCTAAAACCTGGACGTAGTCTCTGAAGACAGTCTGAAGACAGTCTTAAGGCAGTCGTTGCTCTGCAGCGTGGCTGCCTCACAGCTCTCGTACAGCTCTCCTCTGTGATCAAAGCCTGAGTGCAAACAGCAGCCGACACTAAAGCCCAACACTGGCACATCCAGCAGTTCAGGGTGGCACCGAGCGAGTATCTGTGACTGTGCTGTGGTGAATTATCGACTCGTCTGACAGGGCAGGCTGAGAGCCCTGCAGGAAAGCCTTTGATTACCGAGGAAGGAGAGGAGGTGATTTGCATTGAGTGTCAAAACATTACACTCAGGACTGTAGTCATGAAATGAAGTGGAAAGGAGAGGTGTGAGGTGAATTGGTTGTCTGTGTGTTTTAATAAATTCTGTGACGCCTTCGCTTTCATACGACTCGACGTCGCTTCACCTCTGAAAATGAGACAATTCTACTTCAATTTGTTTCAGCACGTTTCTTCTCTTCGTGGTCGGGACTCGAACACAAAACGACGACGAGTGTCAAATAAAACCTCAAATTATTCAGCTCTTTAATAACTTCAGGGTGAACATCGATTGTTTCTACAGAAGCCCAGAACGGACAGACAGAACACACAGTCCACGGGGACGTCACGGAGACTACGTCCAGGTTTTAGACAGTCTGCGGGGACGTCACGGAGACTACGTCCAGGTTTTAGACAGTCTGCGGGGACGTCACGGAGACTACGTCCAGGTTTTAGACAGTCTGTAATGTTAGCTCAGTTTTTGTGATCAGGATAGAAACACTGACAGTGAGAAACACGGACAAGATCACCAGCTTCATATTAAAGAATAAAGAGGAGGTAAAGAAACGTCTCATCACTCACGCTGTAACTTCCCCGAGGTTTGGAGCGAACAGATGGTTCAAAGTTTAACTTTACTTTGTTCAAGCAGGCAAGCACAAGACAGATATTAAAAAACATAAAACGTCTGGAACACTCGAGCTCAGCGGGCTCTTTGTCCATGTGCCGGGTGGAGACGAGCACCTTTATACTCTGAGGGGATGATTAGAGGATGAGACACAGGTGCACAGGTGAGTGTGGGGATCAGGTGACAGCAGATTGGAGAACAGCAGCTTAAAGAAAGAGGGAGACGTTCATCTCGCTCCATGACTGATGAGTGCCTGCACACACTGTGCTGTGAACAGATTCTGATCTATTACCTGAATGCCATTCAGGTAACAGGAAGAGGAAATGTCACGACTGGTTAATGACGTGCAGATCACCTCTGAGGCGTTCTTACGGACACTTTGCATCTAGTTTGATGGTTTTAGAGACAAAATATGCAGTTTAATTTCACACATTCACGCACAGATGGTTCGGCCTTCGGGAGCAATGAGTATCTTGCCTGAGGACACTTCAACATACAGATCGGAGGAGCCGGGGATCGAACTGCCGATCATCTGTTTGGTGGACGACCGGCTCGACCTCCTGAGGCACAGCCGCCTCAAGTCAGATCTGATCTGCGTAAAGTCAGAATAAATAAATAAATTTGTGTAAAGAAGAAAGTGTTATTAACCAACCACCCAGTCACATTTTTTCTTTCCTGTGTTGACTCAGTTGTTGCAGCATCTGCTGACGTGTAGGAGGCGTGTCGTTGTACCAACTCTACCAGCACGCGGTGCCACGGACAGCTGGCAGAGCTTAGCGTGTTGCGGATGCTGCGACGATGCCATAAGCCGCCATGTGGTGTGTTTAAGCTTCGGTCGACGAGGCCACATGCAGAAATGTCAGCTTGTCACTGGACTGTCGAGTGTCGAGGTCAGATCAGCCTGCTGCTGGTTTGAACCAGCGGCGTCCAGTCTAACAGGGGATACAGCAGCCTGCAGAGGAGCAATCATTCCATCATCAAGTCTGTCCTCACAGAGACTTTAAATGAACCTAGTATAAAGTGTTGCCAGGGGAGAGGCAGCGTCCTGACTAATATGAACCGTCTCCAACCAATCAGGAGCCTGAAACACAAACTCTTGTAGGAGGGCTGCAGCACACGACACAGCCGACGATGCTCTTAAGTCGCTCTTCGGCGCCGCTTCGGGGGGAAAACTTTAAGAGCGTTGAGGAGACGAGGCCCTTTGCATGCACAACTCTTCAAACTCATTCTGTGGCATCACAATCTGCACACGACGGCAGCGAATCATAAATGTTTGTTCAGGAAACAGACGGCGACTCGATCCGGCTCAAACCTCCAACAAACCTCATTACTGGGAAGCTAAGCGAGCGCTGTCTGGTTTGTGTCGGGGCTCCTCGTGATGGATGACTCTCTGCAGCTCACATGAAGGTTTCAGGAATAATTCCCTGATTTTCACGCTGTGTGTACTCTTGTCACGACTCTCCGCTGTCGGCCCTGAGCTTGTTTGATACGAGGAAGCTGCTCAACTGAACCACGAAACAAATTCATTTTTGTCACAGTCAGGTTGAGCTGAAAACTTCCCGAACACAACTCGAGCCGGGCCCGAGGTGCTGCCAGACGGACAGGGGTCCGTTTGCGTCCTTTCGATCACGTTGTCCGACCGGCATTCGGTACTTTGGATCGTCTTTGTTCCCCTCAGGCTGACGAAAAATGTCACAACACCAGAAGACGTTTGATTCTCGTACCTCATGACTCAACGTTGTATCAACGTTGTGAAGAAGCTGGAAGGATTTGTGCAAAGATCAGCAGCTGTTGATGAGATGTATTAATATTCACAGGAGTGTGTGTGTGTGTGTGTGTTGTTGTCCACAGATGACATTTCACTTGACATTTGTCGTCATGGACGGGATTGAAGAACCGAACGCCGCCGCATGCTGCACTGACTCCACTGGTTTATGGTTGATTCAGTAAATTTATCTGGGTCCTCGTCAAAGTCCAACTTGTCCTCTGTCCTCCAGTGTCTATCCAACACCGACACAAAGTGTCTTCAGGTCTTCTTCATGTTGTTCTGCTCTGTCCGGGCCTCACTGATCACTGAACAGAACCACAGCTTCAGAACTTTATTTAAACTGGATCAGATTTTATTCACAATATATTTGCTGCTTTTCCTCTGATGTCCTCCGACTGCTTCAACTCTCTGTGATTTACAGACTTTATGATGGACACATAGCTTTAGCCTAACGACATGCTAAAGTAGCTAACCGCTAATTAGCTGCTGCTAACTGAATCTGCCGTTAGCATGCTAACAGACCGGGCTCAGCAGCTGGACTGGACCGGGTTGGAGCACAGCCTCTGAGACCAACAGGGAATAACGTTACAGTACCGAGGTGATTTACAGACTTTATGATGGAAACATTGATAAGTAGTGAAGCTAACTGTTGTATGTTGCACACCATAAAAGCTTCAACTCTTTTCTGTCTAACTTCTGACTTGTTGAGAATAATTTGCAGACTGAGCTGCAGCTCACAGATGGATGAGCTTTAAGGGTGGAGGAAAGTGAAAATCTGAGGATGGAGCCTCTCTGTCCCGCTTAGGTGACAGTTTAATCTCACAGAGTGAATGAAGAAAAATGACCCTCAGAAAGTTTCAAGAGAAAAAGCGTGAACTGAATAAATGTGTGGATGTCTGAGGGAACTTGATAATCACTGAATCAGCTGATGACTGCTGATTGTAATTCATTAAAATCACGTGACGAGCCAAAACCTGTCTAAAACCTGGACGTAGTCTCCGTGACGTCCCCGCAGACTGTCTAAAACCTGGACGTAGTCTCTGTGACGTCCCTGCAGACTGTCTAAAACCTGGACGTAGTCTCTGTGACGTCCCCGCAGACTGTCTAAAACCTGGACGTAGTCTCTGTGACGTCCCCGCAGACTGTCTAAAACCTGGACGTAGTCTTCGTGACGTCCCCACAGGTTTCTGAAAATTGATCAAAGAGACGGAGCTGAGGCGGGCTGAATGACGCCTGGTTGCTCAAACAAACCGCCTGTAACTACGCCCACCTGTCAATCAAAGCGTCCACGCTCTTAATCCTGCATAACTTTAAGCCTTAATATAATTTGAACAGGTGAGTTGTATAAAAATTCACCCTCAGTACAGTTATCATGAACGGGGAAATTAGCTATAGAGACCAAAACTGTTTTTTGTACCAGGCTGTAAACATGTTTATTTCTGCTGTGAAGTTGGACATTTTAACATGGGGACTTATGGAGACTGACTCACTTCTGGAGCCAGCCTCAAGTGGACGACAAGAGGAACTGCAGTTTGTGTTTCACTTCACAGACACGGAGGTTGTTGCTTGTGCGATACATAGTAAAAAACATTGAATTGTTGTTGACATTCATCTCCTTGTTAAAAAGGTTCAAACAAAGTTCACATGGTCTTTACCCTGATCAGTCAAGCAGAAATAATATTTTGAATGTTTGACCAACAGGAAAACCAAAAATTTTGAAATATCAATTTCTACCAAAAACTTCATTCTTGACAAAGTAATGAATGACTTCTACTCTTAGACTGAAATGAGGTTTTAAGACCACTGAATGTGTTTTTCTGTGAAGAAGATAACACTACATTATCATACACTACCAACTATCAGCCAGGTGGTTTTAATCACATGATTTGGTCATTAGAAACATCAAAGAACGAAAAACAAAATGAGTCAGTGTGACACAATAAAACATTTATTTTGCTAATTCAAAAAGAAAAATACAGAAAATCAAATGACTTTTATCTTATTCATAAAAAGGTCATTTTCAATAATTTGTGCCAGTATGCAGCAATTCTTACATATACAATGATCAGATGTTACGAGCAGATTTTAGGGGTAGAAGGAAGTAACATAAAACCAAGGTGTTCTGGTTAGTAAACAAAGGTATTTATTAAATGAAAGGCAAAAGGGAACAAAGGGCGAGCGAGTGCTGTTCAAAATAACATAAATCTAACAAAAAGAACTCCAAACAGAGCCTGTACTATTCTTATCTGAGTTAAACCAAAACCAGAAACAAAAACTTCACTATCTAAATCTAATCCACACATCAAAACAGCACCCCTAAACTAATGAATCAACAAAAGTCATCTCTACGAGTGTAATCAGTAATATATGTAAACTAACCCCTGCCCAGTCCCTGTAACAAACGAAACAAACCTCCACAATCAAAGAACAAGTTAACCACGGTTAACATACACGATTTCAAATCACGAGGCGAGCTCCAAACACCATGAAAAACAAGCGGGGCTCCCAGTTTTAATAGTTGGGATGCTGATCATAGGGCCCTCTGATTGGCGGTACGTCGGAGGATACCCAGCACATCCCGGTGTTGTGTCACCGACATGACCCCTCTGACTCTTGGGGCCGATCAGGCACTGGCAGCCACCTCGGTCCTACATAAGGGAACACAGCACAAAAAACACACACCCATAGCCTGCACTAGACAAGGCCGCACGGCGGCAGCCGTAACATCAGAAAATAAAAAGTTTGAATTTGGCACCCAGACATTTAAGGAAATGTTTCCTACTTCTGAGTTCATTGTTTTCTGATGATTGAACAGTTATTAGAATAAATCAGAGCACATTAGATAATATCAATCAGTGCAGTAAAGTTGGTGTGTTGTAGTAGTAAGTAGCAATGTGACACATCAGAGAAAAACATTTACAGAAAAAAAGGTCAGAATCAGAAAAAACATCAATGTGTTCACCGTACATCACCAATAAATCTACATTTGTTACATTAAATGATTTGAATCTTTCTGTAGAAAATCAAATGGTTGTTCTACTCAGTGTGATTGACAGGAGAGATGATCAGAGGGGCAGAGTTTTTACCACCATCACTAAGACATGGACTAAAGTATGGGTAGAGTTTGTCAGTGAAGCAGCAGCCAGTAAAGGAGTAGATAAGAGCTGCAGCATCAACGTCATAAAAGGAGACCAGACCCTCCTCATAATCCACAAACACCCCCACCTTCTCAGGCTGCGACTCCAGAGAGAGACGGACTGAAGGGCTAGCATGAGCTTTGTACTCATTTTCATTCCTCAAACTTATCGTCCAGTAACCATCCTGAGGTCTCACTGTGATTTTTCCCTTCCTGTTGATCGACTCTCTGACCACTCCTAAAGTCCAGTCAGTCTTCCCTTTAACCTGAACCTCATAATAAAATCTTCCTGAAGACAAACTCTGCTTTGCTAAGACATCAGCACAATAATCAAATCTCTCTGGATTGTCTGGGACATTCTTCTTTACATCACCACAGTTTACTTGTTTCCCATCATCAGACAGGATGAGCCAGGGATTTGCTGTATCAGGATCGAGTGTCACATCCACTGCATACTGCTGGACCCTCTTCAGCTCAAGCAGCTTCTTCATCTGTTTACTGAGCGTCTCCTCCAGCTGATTCACAGCTCTCACCACAGTCCCCTCATATGAAGGTGGACGGACGCTGACTTCTGTCCAGTCCTTGGTGGGTGGAGCAGCTTTCAGGGACGGGAAGCTTTGGAGGAGGTGGAGGTGGTCTTCAGACTTTGAGAGCTGTTCCACCTCAGTGCTTCTCTTCTTCAGCTCAGAGATTTCCTGTTCCAGCTCTTTGATGAAGCCTTCAGCCTGTTCCTCTGTCTTTCTCTGCTTCTCTTTGATGGTGTCGATGAGCTCGGCCTGATTTCTCTCAACAGACTCCTTCAGAGCGGTGAAGACCTGAACACCATCTGCTATCTCTCTGTCTGCATCTTCCTTACTGAGCTCCACTGAGCGTTTCATCTCCTCAATCTTCAGTCGTCTCTTCTGGATCATCTGCTGAATTTCAGCCTCTGTCTTCTCCAGCTCGGCCTTCTTTCCTTCATATTCTTCTTTCAGAGGAACAACATCATGTGTCTTGTGGTCTAAAACAGTGCAGAGCATGCAGACACACATCTGGTCGGTCTTACAGAACAGCTCCAGCAGTTTATCGTGCTTCGTACACATCCTGCCTTCCAGGTTCTCCACAGGGTCCATCAGCTGATGTTTCTTCAGACCTGACATTGTCAGATGAAGCTCCAGGTGAGTCTCACAGTAGGAGACCAGACACACCAGGCAGGACTTCAGGGCCTTCAGTTTGGTTCCAGTGCAGACGTCACAGGGAACTTCTCCTGGTTTGGAAACTTGTTGCTCTGAGCTGCTGCTGCTGGCTTTCTGTTGAGCTGACTGTCTGAACTGAGCAGCCATCTCAGAGATGAAAGTATTGACCTGCAGCTCAGGTTTTGTGGAGAAAACCTTTTTACAGTTGGGACACTGACACGGGACATTAATATTCCAGTGTTCAGTGATGCAGGTTTTACAGAAGTTGTGTCCACATGGTGTGGTGACTGGATCAGTGAACACATCCAGACAGATGGAGCACAGAAACTGATCTTCAGTCAGCAGACAGCTGGCAGCAGACATATCTACACTCTGAGGACAAAAAGTGTGAAAAGACAAAGTGTAATTACATGTCTTTGGATTGTTTCAATCAAACTATGATTAGTAGAATATAAGTCATCCTGGATTCTGTTGTTATATTGAACCAACTGAGTTCCAAATTACTGAGAAAATGTTTGTCAGTGAATTTGCAGTCTCAATCTGCATGTATTTAGTTCAGACTTACTAAAACAGCTCATTCTACAGTCAGTTCCTGGACTATGCTGTGAGTGAAGGACAGCTCAGATGTCCAGTTCAGTGGTGGTATTTCTATAGAACTTCCTGTCTGAGTCGAGCTGAGGTTTTGAGTTCATACTGGAAACAGGTTGGTAAATTAGCTTAAGCTAAAGCTAGCTGTGACTGCATTCTGTCTAACCTTAACTAGCCGGAGTTCAGTCACTGTTTGGTTTTTACCTGAAAATGTACATTTGTTGTTTTTCATCAAAAATGACACATTTCTATGACATGTTCATTTTTACATGGTCAAACATGTTTTAAAGAAGTTTTTGGTTTTAACTAAATTATGACCAAATATTTAGTCAGTGTGTTTTGTCTTTGTAGTGCAGTGTACTCACCAGTGATTGACAGAGATTCTGCTGTTTTGTTGAGAAATTCAGTTGAATTTTTCTTTAAAGAGAAACAGAGAGAGACTTGTAATAGCAGTTCTTGAAACACAGTAAATATTATCAGCTGTACTGCCTCACAAAGACAGACAGCAGAAATACAGAAACAGTGAAGGTGGGACAACATCTTGAAGTTGTAAGGCTGTTAATCAAAGTTTGAAACAGCTGTATAACTTGTAAACTGTAAACTTTATGACTTTGAAAGCAATAAAAGAAATTGCTGTATGAAATCAGATACTGTACTCTGTACTTCAGTCTTCAATCTTATCTAGGCTAGTTAGCCTTTAGCAGGCCTGGTTTATCTGGTATGTTTTCTTTGTGACAGTTGGATTTAGCTTCTTCCTCATATATGTATGTGCTATAACAAACTTTAAGAAGCTTTGTAGTGCAGTGTACTCACCAGTGTTTGACAGAGATTCTGCTGTTTTGTTGAGAAAAACCTGATGGATTCAGTTGAACTCTTCTTCATAGAGAAACAGAGACTTGTCTCGACTGCAGCTCTGCTGACACTCAGACAAACTTTCACTTTCATTTCAGGAAATGTGACGTTGAAGCTTCTCCTCTTTCAGTGTTGCTCCTCCTCTCAGTGCAGCTCTGTAAGTGAGGTTTGATTGACTCATTGGGAAACACCCTGACAAAGCTTTGGAACAAGAAGAGATTTTACTGATTGTTTTTTAACTTAGTTTTTATTCAGGTTTCAGCAATTTCTATACTCACATACATTCATGTCCACATTTGTCTGCTGTTTCCCATTTATGATCTGCATAATACATAGCACAGAAGTACATGGTTTATGTCATGCAGAACTACATGATTAAACCAAAGTAATACAAGAACATTAAAATAAGTAATTAAAGAATTAAAAAGGAGAGAAAGAGGGCTTTAAGGTTGAGGTGAGTCATGCATGAATGTGTGTGTCTGCAGTAAATTCACATCACTCTGTTGCACTAGTATAGCCATGGCAGAGCTCCACCTGTTAACAAATATATCTTTTTGAAGTGTCAAGGAGAAGGTTCTTTGATCCATCTGGTAAATTTTCCACATCTTCTCAATCCACATGTTGTATGTTGGGCGATCATTTAACTATTTAACTGTGACACATTTAAGTGCTGCTGTCAGTAATATTTGTAATAGATTTCTTCTTCCTCTAACATTAATATCCACTGGTATTAGCCACTGGTAATATTTCCAACCTGGAATCTTTTATTAAATTTGACTGAAATATTTTTCCATGTGTCTCAAACATCTGTTCCCAAAATGTTTTTAGTTTAGGACATGTACAAAATATGTGAGTATGCAGGGCCGGCCCTAGGCTTTTAATGGAGTCTTATAACTAGGTTCAGGAACAAGAGCCACGCCTCATACTCATCCAATTTCTGTATCTCAAGTACTTAAACACACCTTTTCCATTCACTCCCTCTGTGACTCTGTTGTCACATGAACAAGCTTACCTGCACTATGGACCAAGAACTCAATTTGCAACATCCAACACACCTGAAGTGTCCGAGATATCTCCATCCCCGGTAATCCTCGCAAGCCAGCCATCACGGCTGCGCTCCACAGTCCGGATCCCCCAACGCCTGAGGCAGTCTATATCAGACATCGTCGGGCCTTCTCCACCTCACAGCCCGAGGGGAAGACACCTGAGAGACATTGCCGATCCCAGACACCACTCTCCAACTCTCCAATCCAGACGCTCCGGCGATCGGCACAATCGCCGCAACCCTATTTGCCCTAGGTAACACGCCAACTGTCCTCCAGCCACAGATATATCCAACTGGACAGTTGCCCACTTGAAACAGTCTCTCACCCAGCAAACCATCCCCTTCCACTGTACTGACAACAATGCAAAACTTTTCAGTGCCTCAAGGACTCCCAGCTCAACTGCACTAGCTCACGCCGTACTCCACTTCCAGGTCACCGTCGCAACACACCTGTGCACATGCATCCCATCATCCCAACACCCTTCCCTCTTCTTTCTACCTTAGCCCTCCTATTCCTCCTTCCACAGCTACCTCTGCTCCTTCAGCGCCGATCCAGGCGACAGCTAACTCCCAGACCGCACCCTCGACAGCGACCCATGGTGGCACGTCCAGCCAAAACCCTCAGTTTCCTCCTGTTCCTCTGCCCCACACCTCAGTCCCACACAAACGTAACCTGGCAGTTTTCTGCAGTCTACCCCCTGCAGCCTACACACCGTCCATCACCCCTAAACCAGCCACCACACAGCCAACCACCCTCGGTCCTGTCCCCAAAGGAGTAGACAGGAGAGGAAGACCCATCCTCTACCAGGGGGGCAGGATCTTATGCAACAACTTTAATGATCTGAGATGCAGCGTGTCCGGCTGCCGTTTCCTCCACCTGGTCCTTCTGTGGCGGAGCCACCTGTCCTCATAACCCAACCAAGCACAGTCCATGTATCTAAGCACACCGATCAACATCAGTGCCCTCACCTCCGCTTTAAAAAAAAACACCCAGACCGCCAGTTTGTAAACTATCTCATACAAGGGTTCACACACGGCTTCCACCCAGGTTTACAGGTCATGCCAGATTCCGCCGTCTCATGCCATAACTTACAATCCGCTACCTCAGAGCCCGACACAGTAGACAGACTCCTGGTCAAGGAAGTCAAAGAAACCTTCACGATCGGTCCATTCTCCAGCCCTCCGTTCCCCATATTCAGAATCAGCCCCATTAGCGTAGCCACCAGAAAATATTCTAGAAAAAAGAGACTAATCATCGTTCTATCATCCCCACACGGCTCCACCGTCCCGAGTATCAACAGCCTTATTCCCAGCCCAGAGTTCTCGATGCAGTACTCCACTATCGATCACGCCACCTCCCTGATCCGCGGCGTAGGTCGAGGAGCTTGGCTATCCAAGGCAGACATGACCAGGGCCTTTAAAGTTCTCCCTATTCACCACGACTACTGGCACCTTACTTCGCCATCTGCCTGACCTTTTTGACTCCCTATCTGAAGCACATTGCTGGATTCTGATCAACAACCACAAACTCCCATATGTCACACAGTCTCACTACCATGATTTCAGTCTTCAGCAAGCTCGGCGTCCCTCTCTCACCAGAAAAGATAGAGGGACCCCGCACATCCCTGGAATTTCTCGGCATCACCCTCGACTCCATCTCACTACAGGCATCCCTGCCTGCTGAGAAAATCCATCGTACCTCTCTACTCATTTCCAACTTCCTCCTGGCCCACAGATGCACCAAACGGCAACTCCTTTCCGCATGGAACGGAGTATCATTCTTCTACGAAGACCACATCACCAGGCCAGAGGACATCCAGCTCTTCACCAATACAGCACCCTCCGCAGGCTTTGGCGGCTACAACAGCGGAAAATGGTTCTCAGCCAAATGGCCTCACAAATTTTCATCCCTCTCTCCTTCCTCCACAATTTATGAAATGTACCCCGTCATTATCGCAGCTATTCTTTGGGGCCACGAATGGTCCAAGAAAACCATCTCAGTATACTCAGACAACAGTGCTGCAGTAGAAATCATAAATAAAGGCTGGTCCCAGTGACTCGACATCATGCAGTTCATACGAAGGCTCACACTGCTTTCCACGCAACACCAATTCATCATTCGAGCATCACACATTCCAGGCCACAAAAATGCTATCGCTGACTGTCTCTCCCACTTCTCTCTCCAGAAATTAAAACTCTTGGCACCAGCTTCCGTCCCCCTTCCAACTCCGGTCCCACCGTTTTCAGCTATGATCTTCAACTGACACTGCAGATGGAATATCTGGTCTCCGTGTCGCGAGACTCCATCCTTGACAGCGTCACTCCGCAAACCCTCTCTTCATACCTTACCGGCTGAAATTGCTTCAACGCTTTCCACGCCTCACACCACCTTCCATTCCCAATGCTGGACGCCCTCACCTCCTCCAGCTTCATCACATTTTCCCATTCGATCCTGAAAATCCAATCCTCCATTATACAAGTCTACATCAGTGGAATCAACTTCTTCGCCGAATTATCTTCGGGGGCTCCGTGCCCGCCTTGACCCAAAGCAACATCAGCATGCTCCTCAAAGGATTACGCAAGGCCGAAGCGTGCCCCACGCCTAAACGACTCCCCCTCACTTCCGATCTCCTGGCCCGCTGCATCAAACCCTCCACGACGGCTACCTGTCCCCAAGCACGGACAAAGTCCTTGAATCCATGTTCCTTCTGGTATTCTTTGGCTTCCTGCACTGCTCAGAGTTCAACGCCTCAACCCTGCACTACGATCCAACACGCCACGCACCAGTGTCTGACATCTGTGTCCTCTCCTCTGACACTCTGATCTAGGTTTTACTGGTTTTACTAAAGCACAGTAAAACCAACCAGTCCGGTCAACCTCAACCAGTCTACTTCTTTCGACAGAATTCATACCTAAGCCCATTCGAACCCATTCGCGATTACATTAACTCCCAACTAGCCTGCCAAGCTTCCCCCGAGACCCTCTGTTCATTACGGAGACCGGCAGAGTAGCTTCACACTCCTGGTTCCACCACCACTTTTGCCAGATCTTGTACCGATCCGATATACCCCCCGAGCTATATTCAGGGCACTCCTTTCGCATTGGAGCTGCCTCCACCGCTTCTAAACAGGGAATCCCTGACAATATCACAAAAATCCTAGGTCGCTGTTCCTCTTCTGCGAACCTGACCTACATCCGAAACGACCTGAGTGACGTCAGAAACGCACACGCGCTTCTGTCCATATGTAGTTCTCTCTTGGGGCTTTAATCCATAGAGACGCAGAGAGACGGTTCCCCCACCCAGAGTCTCAATCCCTCCAGGTTCCCTCTTGTCCACCCGACACCTGTCAACCAGCGGACTCCTCCGACCAATAATCCAGCTTCCACCCCCATCCCTCAATCCCACCATCCCTCTATCCCTTCATCCCTCAACCCTCCTCCCTACTCCTCTCCCCAGAGCACATCACCCGTGCTTCCCATCTATAACATGCAATAAACTTGTCTAAACTTAAATCCGTACGGGCGTGGTCCTTGCTACTGAAATGGCCCTAAACAAGATTTTGTTTGTGGCCTCAAAACACTCCCAGTGCAGTCAACAAATTACACAATCTGCTAATAACTGAAAGAACACACACACGATAGAGATGGACAAATGAATCCACATCAAATCTTTGACTTTCTTTGAGGGTTGACAAACAGAAACATGAAGTGAAAAGTAAATGAAGGAGAAACAGATTTAACAAGATTTAAACAGATTCGTTGAGAATTTGTGTATGTCTACTAATTTTTTCTACATAATTAGGCCGACAGTTCAAACTTAACTCTTGGTCTGTGGTCTGTTTCTCCTGAGTTCTAGTTATAAACTGTTCCTCTGAACTGAGACTTTGGTTCTAGCTGTCTGTAATGTCTACAGTGCTCCAAGTAGGGCTGGTTTAGTGTTCATAGCAGCTGCTCAAACACAACTCAAACCTTAAATAACACGACATTATCTTACACTACCAACTATCTCACATGTGATGGGGTATTGGAGTGTGTCAGGTGGTTTTAATCACATGATATGGTCATTAGAAACATCATCAGCTGTTTTTTTACAGGTTTGATATCAATTAAAAACAAAATAAATGAATCAGACACAATGAAAAGTTTATTTTTATTTTGTTTATTTAAAAAGAAAAAGACAGAAAATCAAATGACTTTTATCTTATTCATAAAAAGGTCATTTTCAGTCATTTGTGCCAGTATGCAACAATTCTTATATATACAATAATCAGACAATAAAAAGTTTGAATTTGGCACCCAGACATTTAAGGAAATGTTTCTTACTTCTGAGTTCATTGTTTTCTGATGATTGAACTGTTATTTGAATAAATCAGAGCACATTAGATAATATCAATCAGTGCAGTAAAGTTGGTGTGTTGTAGTAGTAAGTAGCAATGTGACACATCAGAGAAAAACATTTACAGAAAAAAAGGTCAGAATCAGAAAAAACATCAATGTGTTCTCCGTACATCACCAATAAATCTACATTTGTTACATTCAATGATTTGAATCTTTCTGTAGGAAATCAAATGGTTGTTCTACTCAGTGTGATTGACAGGAGAGATGATCAGAGGGGCAGAGTTTTTACCTCTATTATTGTTACATGGACTAAAGAATGGGTAGAGTTTGTCAGTGAAGCAGCAGCCAGTAAAGGAGTAGATAAGAGCTGCAGCATCAACGTCATAAAAGGAGACCAGACCCTTCTCATAATCCACAAACACCCCCACCTTCTCAGGCTGCGACTTCAGAGAGAGACAGACTGGAGGGTCAGTACGAGCTGTGTACTCATTTTTATTCCTCATCCATACTGTCCAGTAACCATCCTGAGGACTCAGTGTGATTTGTCCCTTCCTGTTGATCGACTCTCTGACCACTCCTAAATCCCACTTAGTCTTCCCTTTAACCTGAACCTCATAATAAAATCTTCCTGAAGACAAACTCTGCTTTGCTAAGACACAAGGACAAATATTAAATCTCACTGGATTGTTTCGGAGCTTCTTCTTTACATCACTATTATATACTTGTTTCCCATCATCAGACAGGACGAGTTTGGGATTTGCTGTATCAGGATCGAGTGTCACATCCACTGCATACTGCTGGACCCTCTTCAGCTCAAGCAGCTTCTTCATCTGTTTACTGAGCGTCTCCTCCAGCTGATTCACAGCTCTCACCACAGTCCCCTCATATGAAGGTGGACAGACGCTGACTTCTGTCCAGTCCTTGGTGGGTGGAGCAGCTTTCAGGGATGGGAAGCTTTGGAGGAGGTGGAGGTGGTCTTCAGTCTTTGAGAGCTGTTTCACCTCAGTGCTTCTCTTCTTCAGCTCAGAGATTTCCTGTTCCAGCTCTTTGATGAAGCCTTCAGCCTGTTCCTCTGTCTTTCTCTGCTTCTCTTTGATGGTGTCGATGAGCTCGGCCTGACTTCTCTCAACAGACTCCTTCAGAGCGGTGAAGACCTGAACACCATCTGCTATCTCTCTGTCTGCATTTTCCTTACTGAGCTCCACTGAGCGTTTCATCTCCTCAATCTTCAGTCGTCTCTTCTGGATCATCTGCTGAATTTCAGCCTCTGTCTGCTCCAGCTCGGCCTTCTTTCCTTCATATTCTTCTTTCAGAGGAACAACATCATGTGTCTTGTGGTCTAAAACAGTGCAGAGCATGCAGACACACATCTGGTCGGTCTTACAGAACAGCTCCAGCGGTTTATCGTGCTTCGTACACATCCTGCCTTCCAGGTTCTCCACAGGGTCGATCAGCTGATGTTTCTTCAGACCTGACATTGTCAGATGAGGCTCCAGGTGAGTCTCACAGTAGGAGACCAGACACACCAGGCAGGACTTCAGGGCCTTCAGTTTGGTTCCAGTGCAGACGTCACAGGGAACTTCTCCTGGTTTGGAAACTTGTTGCTCTGAGCTGCTGCTGCTGGCTTTCTGTTGAGCTGACTGTCTGAACTGAGCAGCCATCTCAGAGATGAAAGTATTGACCTGCAGCTCAGGTTTTGTGGAGAAAATCTTTTTACAGTTGGGACACTGACACGGGACATTAATATTCCAGTGTTCAGTGATGCAGGTTTTACAGAAGTTGTGTCCACATGATGTGGTGACTGGATCAGTGAACACATCCAGACAGATGGAGCACAGAAACTGATCTTCAGTCAGCAGACAGCTGGCAGCAGACATATCTACACTCTGAGGACAAAAAGTGTGAAAAGACAAAGTGTAATTACATGTCTTTGGATTATTTCAATCAAACTATGATTAGTAGAATATAAGTCATCCTGGATTCTGTTGTTATATTGAACCAACTGAGTTCCAAATTACTGAGAAAATGTTTGTCAGTGAATTTGCAGTCTCAATCTGCATGTATTCAGTTCAGACTTACTAAAACAGCTCATTCTACAGTCAGTTCCTGGACTATGCTGTGAGTGAAGGACAGCTCAGATGTCCAGTTCAGTGGTGGTATTTCTATAGAACTTCCTGTCTGAGTCGAGCTGAGGTTTTGAGTTCATACTGGAAACAGGTTGGTAAATTAGCTTAAGCTAAAGCTAGCTGTGACTGCATTCTGTCTAACCTTAACTAGCCGGAGTTCAGTCACTGTTTGGTTTTTACCTGAAAATGTACATTTGTTGTTTTTCATCAAAAATGACACATTTCTATGACATGTTCATTTTTACATGGTCAAACATGTTTTAAAGAAGTTTTTGGTTTTAACTGAATTATGACCAAATATTTAGTCAGTGTGTTTTGTCTTTGTAGTGCAGTGTACTCACCAGTGATTGACAGAGATTCTGCTGTTTTGTTGAGAAATTCAGTTGAATTTTTCTTTAAAGAGAAACAGAGAGAGACTTGTAATAGCAGTTCTTGAAACACAGTAAATATTATCAGCTGCACTGCCTCACAAAGACAGACAGCAGAAATACAGAAACAGTGAAGGTGAGAAAAACATTTGAAGTTTTAAAGGAGCAGTGTGTAACATGTAAGGTGATTTATTAACAGAAATGGAATATATTATATATAACTATGTTGTTAGTGGTATATAGTCACGCTATGAAAGGAGTCGTTATGTTTTTATTACCTTAGATTTTGTCTTTTTATGTACATATACCGCGGGTCGCCCTACACGGAGGCCGCCATCTTGCTCCAACACATTTATTATTTAGCAGAAGAAGAGCCCAGAGAGCAGGAGTCTGTGCATCAGAGAGGAGAAAACATGAAGAAGAAAAACCAAATGGAAACATAAAGATAAACATGCTGTGGACTTTCTCTCACGGATATCACTGATGACGGATTAATGTTTTCAACGTGACGCCGAAGTTTTCTGTTTTCATCTGGAAAGGTAATTCAGACTAAAGTTAATGTGTAAATGAAAACTCTTGTTCGAAAGCTTTAGCCAGAGACAATCACCAAGAGTAAAGTCTCTCTGTGTCCGTGTGTCCAAGTTAGCTTTTGTTATTTGGACAGCAGTTATGCCGTGATGTTACGGAGATCAGCTGATCTCAATCAAAGTGTAACGTGATAGAAAAAGTTTTGAAGCTAACGTCAGTCAGACACAGAGATGATATTTTACTGTCCTGGTGGAAAATGTTTATTTAGTGTAACTAAATGATGAAATGTAAACCCGGTGCAGTGCACAGCATTGTTTGCTTTCTCAACTCTTTTACAAAAACATGCAGTGTATTTGTTTTAGTGCTTTTTCTACCGTCACACACGTATTACTGTAGATTAGTTTGTAGGCTGACCAGTGTCTGATCAACATGTCTAAAGACGTGAAAACGTCGCTGCATGATGTCTGATATTTATATGATCAATCAGTAACGTTGCTGACGTTTCCCAGGCAACGACACTTTACAGCAACACATCAAACTACAGAGTAATATTACAGTAACATTGTACTGTAAAGCACAGAGCTGCTATACTGCTCTGACATGGTCAGAATACAGTAACATTGTACTGTAAAGCACAGAGCTGCTATACTACTCTGACATGGTCAGAATACAGTAACATTACAATAAGTTTATAATTTATATACATATATATTTATACTGTCAGTGATTTCAGTACATACTAAAAACAGTTTGATTCACTTTGATCAGCTGACATATTCCCATTTACAGAACTGTCACACAAATCTGTTTATAATCAGTCTTATGTATTCTTTACATGTGCAGTCTAGGTTATTAGTTATAATGAATAACTGATAATCAATGACTGAAATTTGTGTAATTACAGTTTCAGAAGGCTGTACAAGAGAGATGCCAGAACATGCAGCGTATACACCCTGAAACCTGAAAAAACAGATGACTGCAGAGGGCTCGGTGTGCGGCCCTGAACACCAGCACCAAGTCAGGAGAGGACGGGGTACGTGACACACACAGTGAAATGGCATTATGTTCAAAGAACTGTAGAGAACTATAATAAAGCAAATGAACTTTGTGTGATGTCACTGTCTTCAACAGGACCAGTTTCCTAATGATTTGTAAAGATCCATGCAGAAGTTCACCGGGCTTCTTCCAACAGTACATCTCTGAATCATGGTGCTCATGTCTGTCAGGATCATAGAAAGAAAGAGCTGCAGCACACCGATACACTCAGTTTTTACTGCTCAAAAAAGTTGTTTATATGATCGTGGCCAGCAATTCTCATTCTACGTTCAGACTGAAATGGACAGCCAGCGATGTCAATCTAAAAGAAGAAATATATCTACAAAGTCTTGTTGTTGTTTTTCACATTAGCTTTTTTTGGTTGAACTTGTAAATTAGGCTGCAGCTGCCCTGTTATGTAAATATACATATAAATATACACAATACAAGCCACTATAACCTGTAGTGGTAACATAATGACACTGCTGGGAAGTACATGTTCATATGTATATCACTGAAATAAATACAGCACATATATCAATCAATCAAACTTTATTGATAAAGCACTTTTCATACATTACAAACGTAGCACAAAGTGCTTTACATGTTTAAAAGCAGCCCCCCCCCCACCACAGCACATGCACACAAATAAAGTAACTTAGAAACATGTGGCTGAGTACAGAGGAGCCAGGTCAGAAAACGCCATCACAGGAGGCCGTCTGCACCGGGCGCTGCTCACGGCCCACAACCAGGACTCCTCCACCCGGGCGCCCACCCAGCTACAGGCCAGCGAGGGGCCCACAGCAGTGGAGCACTGCCGCAGCCCCCCCCTCGGCCAAGCCGATGTTCGCCACGAGTCAGAGACATCCCAGCCAGAGCCGATCACAGCCCCCAGCGCAGACGGCACCACCGAGGAAACACTGGAGATATGGAATAAAAACATAAAACTACTGGAGATATGAAATAAAAAACATAAAACTACTGTAGATATGGAATAAAAACATAAAACTACTGGAGATAAGGAATAAAAACATAAAACTACTGGAGATATAAAATAAAAACATAAAACAACTGTAGATATGGAATAAAAGCATAAAACTACTGGAGATAAGGAATAAAAACATAAAACTACATAGGCTAAGAACATAAAATAAACAAATAAATAAAATAAAATAACATAGAAATAGCTAAAATGAACTATGTCATAAAAAGTAAAAATAGGAATAACAGAATAAAATTGACTAAAATAATAAATAAATAAATAAATAAATACAACATCAGTTAAAAGCCAAATTAAATAGATGGGTCTTGAGCCTGTTTTTAAAAATATCAACACTCTCTGCGGCCCTCAGGTCCTCCGGCAGGCTGTTCCACAGACGGGGGCCATAGTGCTGAAAGGATGCCTCACCGTAGGTTTGTGTTCTAACTTTGGGGATTATTAAAAGGCCAGTGCCGGAGGATCTAAGGGCGCGGGAGGGTTCATATGGTAAAAGCAATTCTGGAAGATAAGAAGGTCCAAGACCCCTAAGACACTTAAAAACCATTAAAAGGACCTTAAAATCAATCCTAAAACACACAGGGAGCCAATGCAGTGATTTTAAAACCGGTGTAATATGTGCCCGCTTTCTGGTCTTCGTCAGCACACGTGCTGCAGAGTTCTGTAAAAGTTGTAAACCTGAGATGTTTTTTTTTTGGAAGACCAGACAGCAGGGCGTTACAGTAGTCAATACGACTGGAGATAAAAGCATGCATTAGTGTCTCTGTGTTAGCACGAGAGAGAAAGGGGCAGACTCTGGCTATGTTCTTTAAATGGTAAAATCCTGTTTTTGTTACATGTTTAATGTGTGGAATAAAATTGAGCTCAGAGTCAAAGATGACGCCCAGATTCTTTACCTGATCAGATGGATTTAAAGACAGTGTTTGAAGTTTTGATAAAAGTTTCTCTCTCTGTGCCTTAGGATCGATAATTAAAACCTCAGTCTGGTCCTGGTTGAGCTGTAAGAAGTTTTCTGCCATCCAGGAGTTGATGTCTAAAATACATTTAAAAAGGGCATCAATTGGCCCTGTGTCATCAGGGGACATGGATATGTACAGCTGTGTGTCGTCCGCATAGCTGTGGAAATTGATACCATGCCCCCTGATGACATTTCCCAGTGGGAGCATGTATAAGTTAAAAAGTACAGGACCTAAAATTGAACCTTGGGGAACACCACATTTAATTTCATGAATCTTTGAGGAGCATGAGTCCAAACTTACGAAAAATTTTCTATCTGTGAGATAAGAACTGAACCATTTAAGGACAGTACCAGAGAGGCCGGCCAGGTGTCTTAGTCTGTTTAAAAGAATCAGGTGATCTACTGTATCAAAAGCAGCGCTTAGATCCAGTAGCACAAGGACTGTAAGCTTGTGTGAGTCCAAGTTGCACCTAAGATCATTAACAATTTTCAATAGTGCGGTCTCTGTACTGTGGTTCGTCCTAAATCCAGATTGAAATTTCTCAAAAACAGAACGGTTACTTAAAAAATCATTCAACTGAATAAAAACAAGTTTTTCTAAAATTTGACTTAAAATGGTAAGTTGGACACTGGTCTATAGTTATTAAGAACATTAGGATCCAAACTGTTCTTCTTCAGAAGGGGTCTCACTACTGCCGTTTTAAGGGCAGCAGGGACAGTACCCGTCTGAAGAGAACAATTCACGATATTCATAAGACTCCATGAAACGTTTTAAAAAGTGATGTGGGAATAGGATCTAAACATGATCTACATCTGTTGATCATCTTTTATTAATGACTGTTCATGAACACCAACATGTTTCAACATTATAACTCTAGACTAAATGTGTGTGTATATAATGTCTGTGCTGGTGCATCAGAGGCCCTGTCTGCCTCTCCAGCAGCTCGGTCGTGAGCTCACTGTGCTCCTCCAGGTTCATCTCTTCAAGTCTCTGAAGACAAAAACACAGAAAACAAATATGAGGCTTTATAAGTTTCATGACATCATGTTTGAAATGTGATACTACAGATTAGTTTGTAGGCTGATCAGCATGTCTAAAAAATGTGTACCAACATGAGTAATATTTTCCTGTCAGTGATAAATATGTGACTGCTGCAGGATTTATGTAAACTAGACTTTAGCTTCACTGTTTGGTCAGACAGGTCGGGGTAACATTACGGAGATCAGCTGTCTGCTAACGATGATGTCAATCAAAGTGTAACCATGGTAACACCTCAAACTGCAAACTAACGTTACCGTGACAAAGCACGGAGCTGCTCCGTGTTTTATTGATGTTGGTCAGATTATAATAACTTTACATAAAGTTTATAAACTTACCTCCGTCACTGCTCTTCAGCCCGTTAGGCCTCCCCCTCCTCCTCCTGCTCTGGTGTCGCTGCGTCCCCGGTGGCTGACCTCTTCACCTGGACACTTTGCAGCGCCTCCTCCCCCGGGTCTCCCCGGTGGCTTAGCCCCGCTCACCTGGCCCTGACCCCGCCTCTTTCTTACCGGTTCATTTATCCGTTTTCTGAGCGCCAACGGAGAGAAAAACTTGTCTGCTAACGCTGTCTCACTGTCAGACTAAACTCTGATGATATATTAGTTTATTAGCTTTACGGCGCTAATGTTAGCTTTCATTAGCACGCGGACCAGCGTGCTGCCTTCAGGTGCTCGTTGTTGTGAAAAACTCGTTTCTCTCGTGTTGCGTTCAAACACAATCGGAAATGATAGAATCTAGCGCACAGCGAATCTTCCACACTGCTCCTTCAAAGCTGTGAATCAAAGTTTGAAACAGTTCTCTGAGTGGTAAAGCTTCAACTTTCTGCCTTTATAGACACATGAAATCAGATACTGTACTCTGACAAACTAAAGGGCGTGTGAGCTAGGCTAGTTAGCCTTTAGCAGGCCTGGTTTATCTGGTATGTTTTCTTTGTGACAGTTGGATTTAGCTTCTTCCTCATATATGTATGTGCTATAACAAACTTTAAGAAGCTTTGTAGTGCAGTGTACTCACCAGTGTTTGACAGAGATTCTGCTGTTTTGTTGAGAAAAACCTGATGGATTCAGTTGAACAGAGAAACAGAGACTTGTCTCGACTGCAGCTCTGCTGACACTCAGACAAACTTTCACTTTCATTGGAAGAAATGTGACGTTGAAGCTTCTCCTCTTTCAGTGTTGCTCCTTCTCTCAGTGCAGCTCTGTAATAGTGATGGGAAGTTCAGTTCTTTTTAGGGAGTCAGATCATTTGACTCAGCTCACCAAGAAGAGTCGACCCTTTCGGCTCCCGACGACTCTTCTCTTTACCACTTCTACCTTTTATAATTCAGCCAAATTTAGCGCTGATTTGACTTATGATTTGTATGTGTACACATATATCATGTATATATTCAATACACCCTTTGTACTGAAGTATTCAAAAGTGAAATTGCTGTAGCCAATTGTTTTCATTACATTTACAAACCCTTGTAACTCTCTGAAACCGCCCAATGAATGCACTAACATGCTTGTAGAACCACTCTGCTACACAAATCAGATAGAAACACCTATAAAAACTGTAAATATATATAAAAAGGACAGCTATTGACTGTTGCATGCGCAGTTCTCATGTGTCTGTGAAGGTTGTTTGTGGACCCTGCTCGATACAAAAGCTTGGCTTTTGCAAAATTCTGCATTCTGCCTTTGTGATTTCAAAATTTTAAAATGAATCGAAATGCTGTGTCTTTTTCTACTATCACTCAACGGCTCACGTACCATTCATTTAAAAGAGCCGGCTCCTTGAACCAGCTCGTTCAAGACAGACACATCACTACTCTGTAAGTGAGGTTTGATTGACTCATTGGGAAACACCCTGACAAAGCTTTGGAACAAGAAGAGATTTAACTGATTGTTTTTTAACTTTTACATTTGTTACTGTCATTTTTTAAAACTTTTTATTCAGGTTTCAGCAACTTCTACACTTTCCAAACAAGTTGGGACGCTGTGTGAAATGTAAATAAAAACAGAATGCAATGATTTGCAGATCTCACAAACCCATATTTTATTCCAATAGAACATAAATAACATATGATGTGTTCAAACTGAGACATTTTATCATTTCATGGAAAATATTGGATCATTTTGAAACTGATGGCAGCAACACATCTCAAAAAAGTTGGGACAGGGGCAACAAAAGGCTGGAAAAGTATACGGCACCAATCAAAAACAACTGGAGGAGCATTTGACAGTTAATTAGGTTAATTGGCAACAGGTCAGTAACATGACTGGGTATAAACGGAGCATTTCAGAGAGGCAGAGCCTCTCAGATGTAAAGATGAGCAGAGGTTTACCAATCTGACAAACTACGTCTAAAAATTGTGGAACAATTTCAGAAAAATGTTCCTCAATGTAAAATTGCAAAGACTTTGAAGATCCCACCATCTACAGTGTAAAATATCTTCAGACATTCAGAGAATCAGGAGGAGTCTATGTGTGCAAGGGACAAGGTCAAAGGTCAAAACTGGATGCTCATGATCTTCAGGCCCTCAGACAGCACTGCATTAAAAACAGGCATGATTCTCTGCTGGAAATCACTGCACAGCCTCAGGAACACTTCCAGAAATCACTGTCTGTGAACACAGTTCATCGTGCAATCCACAAATGCAAGTTAAAGCTGTATCATGCAAAGAAGAAGTCATATGTGAGCACGATCCAGAAATGCCTTCATCTTCTCTGGGCCAAAGCTCATTTAAAATGGTCTGAGGAGAAATGGAAAACTGTTCTGAGGTCAGATCAGTCAAAAGGACACTGTGTCCTGCAGACTAAAGAGGAGAAGGACCATCCAGCTTGTTATCAGCAGACAGTTTAAAACTCTTCATCTCTGATGGTATGGGGTTGCATTGGTGCCTATGTCGTCAGCAGCTTACACATCTGGAAAGGTCCCATCAATGCTGAAAAGTACATAGAGGTTTTAGAGCAACATATGCTCGCACCCAGACAACGTCTCTTTCAGGGAAGGCCTTGAATATTTCAGCAAGACGATGCTAAACCACATACTGCATCCTTCACAACACCATGGCTTTGCAGGAGAAGAGTCCGGGTGCTGAACTGGCCTGCCTGCAGTCCAGACCTTTCACCAACAGAAAACATTTGGAGCATCATGAAACTAAAAATCCAGCAATGAAGGCGCAGGACTGTTGAGCAGTTAGAATTCTGCATTAGACAAGAAAGGGACGACATTCTTCTCCCAGAACTCCAGCAAGTGATCTTCTCACTTCACAGACATTTACAGACGGTTGTTAAAAGAAGAGGGGATGCTACACAATGCTGAACATCGCTCTGTCCCAACTTTTCTGAGATGTGTTGCTGCCATCAGTTTCAAAATGATCTAATATTTTCCATGAAATGATAAAATGTCTCAGTTTCAACACGTGATATGTTGTTTATGTTCTATTGGAATAAAATATATTTTTCTGAGATTTGCAAATCATTGCATTCTGTTTTTATTTACATTTCACACAGCGTCCCAACTTTTTTGGAATTGGGGTTGTAGTTCAGGACATGTACAAAAGATGTGAGTATGCAGGGCCGGCCCTCGGCTTTTAATGGCCCTAAACAAGATTTTGTTTGTGGCCTCAAAACACTCCCAGTGCAGTCAACAAATTACACACACTGCTAATAACTGAAAGAACACACACACGATAGAGATGGACAAATGAATCCACATCAAATCTCTGACTTTCTTTGAGGGTTGACAAACAGAAACATGAAGTGAAAAGTAAATGAAGGAAAAACAGATTTAACAAGATTTAAACATTGAGGAACAATCAGACTACATTCATGATCTTACTGAGAATCATTCTAAAGTTTCAGAGCGTTCCCATAACCATAACTTAAAGTGCCAGAGGAGATGGAGAGATGCTGTGCTGCTGCCAGAAGAGACGCTGAATGAAGCAATTTACACAGATATACTGCAGACAAAGTCATTATTTCACACATGCAGCACACAACAGGAGATTCTCCGTGTCAGACGAGTTCTCACATGTTGACTAAACTTTAAAAGCGAGTCTCAAAATGACAACACAGCTCTGTGACGCAGTCAAAATGTTAAGCATAGGCTTTTTCAGACGGCTGAACCTACAATGCAGACACCAGACAGGCATACAAAAAGTCAAGTCGCTAGCCGGTTGGGTAGTTACCACGAGGGTTACAACAAGGAATGGCAGCAAGTGGAACATGAAGCCAGGTATAAGTACAGCAGTGGGAGGAGGTGGCAATCAGGTGAATGAGGAGCAGGTGTGGATGAGTGGAGGAGTGCACAAGAAAGAAAAGAAAAAGAAAATACTGATTTTTATCAAATTTGTCTTTTATTTTGGAGGTTTTAAAGGATTTTAAATACTAATTTCTGTGTGTGTTCATGAGATGTTTGATTCGTTGAGAATTTGTGTATGTCTACTAATTTTTTCTACATAATTAAGCCGACAGATCAAACTTACCTCTTGGTCTGTGGTCTGTTTCTCCTGAGTTCTAGTTATAAACTGTTCCTCTGAACTGAGACTTTGGTTCTAGCTGTCTGTAATGTCTACAGTGCTCCAAGTAGGGCTGGTTTAGTGTTCATAGCAGCTGCTCAAACACAACTCAAACCTTAAATAACACGACATTATCTTACACTACCAACTATCTCACATGTGATGGGGTATTGGAGTGTGTCAGGTGGTTTTAATCACATGATATGGTCATTAGAAACATCATCAGCTGTTTTTTTTACAGGTTTGATATCAATTAAAAACAAAATAAATGAATCAGACACAATGAAAAGTTTATTTTTATTTTGTTTATTTATACGGAAAAAGACAGAAAATCAAATGACTTTTATCTTATTCATATAAAGGTAATTTTCAGTCATTTGTGCCAGTATGCAACAATTCTTATATATACAATGATCAGAAAATAAAAAGTTTGAATTTTTGGCACCCAGACATTTAAGGAAATGTTTCTTACTTCTGAGTTCATTGTTTTCTGATGATTGAACAGTTATTAGAATAAATCAGAGCACATTAGATAATATCAATCAGTGCAGTAAAGTTGGTGTGTTGTAGTAGTAAGTAGCAATGCGACACATCAGAGAAAAACATTTACAGAAAAAAAGGTCAGAATCAGAAAAAACATCAATGTGTTCACCGTACATCACCAATAAATCTACATTTGTGACATTCAATGATTTGAATCTTTCTGTAGAAAATCAAATGGTTGTTCTACTCAGTGTGATTGACAGGAGAGATGATCAGAGGGGCAGAGTTTTTACCACCATCATTAAGACATGGACTAAAGTATGGGTAGAGTTTGTCAGTGAAGCAGCAGCCAGTAAAGGAGTAGATAAGAGCTGCAGCATCAACGTCATAAAAGGAGACCAGACCCTCCTCATAATCCACAAACACCCCCACCTTCTCAGGCTGCGACTTCAGAGAGAGACAGACTGGAGGGTCAGTACGAGCTGTGTACTCATTTTTATTCCTCAAACATATCGTCCAGTAACCATCCTGAGGACTCAGTGTGATTTGTCCCTTCCTGTTGATCGACTCTCTGGCCACTCCTAAATCCCAATTAGTCTTCCCTTTAACCTGAACCTCATAATAAAATCTTCCTGAAGACAAACTCTGCTTTGCTAATACACAAGTACAATAATCAAATCTCTCTGGATTGTCTGGGAGCTTCTTCTTTACATCACCATGTTTAACTTGTTTCCCATCATCAGACAGGATGAGTTTGGGATGTGCTGTATCAGGATCGAGTGTCACATCCACTGCATACTGCTGGACCCTCTTCAGTCCGACCCCAAGCAGCTTCTTCATCTGTTTACTGAGCGTCTCCTCCAGCTGATTCACAGCTCTCACCACAGTCCCCTCATATGAAGGTGGACGGACGCTGACTTCTGTCCAGTCCTTGGTGGGTGGAGCAGCTTTCAGGGATGGGAAGCTTTGGAGGAGGTGGAGGTGGTCTTCAGACTTTGAGAGCTGTTCCACCTCAGTGCTTCTCTTCTCAGCTCAGAGATTTCCTGTTCCAGCTCTTTGATGAAGCCTTCAGCCTGTTCCTCTGTCTTTCTCTGCTTCTCTTTGATGGTGTCGATGAGCTCGGCCTGACTTCTCTCAACAGACTCCTTCAGAGCGGTGAAGACCTGAACACCATCTGCTATCTCTCTGTCTGCATCTTCCTTACTGAGCTCCACTGAGCGTTTCATCTCCTCAATCTTCAGTCGTCTCTTCTGGATCATCTGCTGAATTTCAGCCTCTGTCTTCTCCAGCTCGGCCTTCTTTCCTTCATATTCTTCTTTCAGAGGAACAACATCATGTGTCTTGTGGTCTAAAACAGTGCAGAGCATGCAGACACACATCTGGTCGGTCTTACAGAACAGCTCCAGCGGTTTATCGTGCTTCGTACACATCATGCCTTCCAGGTTCTCCACAGGGTCGATCAGCTGATGTTTCTTCAGACCTGACATTGTCAGATGAAGCTCCAGGTGAGTCTCACAGTAGGAGACCAGACACACCAGGCAGGACTTCAGGGCCTTCAGTTTGGTTCCAGTGCAGACGTCACAGGGAACTTCTCCTGGTTTGGAAACTTGTTGCTCTGAGCTGCTGCTGCTGGCTTTCTGTTGAGCTGACTGTCTGAACTGAGCAGCCATCTCAGAGATGAAAGTATTGACCTGCAGCTCAGGTTTTGTGGAGAAAACCTTTTTACAGTTGGGACACTGACACGGGACATTAATATTCCAGTGTTCAGTGATGCAGGTTTTACAGAAGTTGTGTCCACATGGTGTGGTGACTGGATCAGTGAACACATCCAGACAGATGGAGCACAGAAACTGATCTTCAGTCAGCAGACAGCTGGCAGCAGACATATCTACACTCTGAGGACAAAAAGTGTGAAAAGACAAAGTGTAATTACATGTCTTTGGATTGTTTAAATCAAACTATGATTAGTAGAATATAAGTCATCCTGGATTCTGTTGTTATATTGAACCAACTGAGTTCCAAATTACTGAGAAAATGTTTGTCAGTGAATTTGCAGTCTCAATCTGCATGTATTCAGTTCAGACTTACTAAAACAGCTCATTCTACAGTCAGTTCCTGGACTATGCTGTGAGTGAAGGACAGCTCAGATGTCCAGTTCAGTGGTGGTATTTCTATAGAACTTCCTGTCTGAGTCGAGCTGAGGTTTTGAGTTCATACTGGAAACAGGTTGGTAAATTAGCTTAAGCTAAAGCTAGCTGTGACTGCATTCTGTCTAACCTTAACTAGCCGGAGTTCAGTCACTGTTTGGTTTTTACCTGAAAATGTACATTTGTTGTTTTTCATCAAAAATGACACATTTCTATGACATGTTCATTTTTACATGGTCAAACATGTTTTAAAGAAGTTTTTGGTTTTAACTGAATTATGATGAATTATGAATTATTGATTTGTTCTGTACATGTGACATCTATTGCACGTCTGTCCGTCCTGGGAGAGGGATCCCTCCTCTGTGGCTCTTCCTGAGGTTTCTTCCACCTTTTATTCCCTGTGAAAAGGGTTTTTGTGGGCAAGTTTTTCCTCACTCGAACCGAGGGTCTAAGGACAGAGGTTGTCACTCCCTGTACAGATTGTAAAGCCCTCTGAGGCAAACGTGTTTTGTGAATTTGGGCTATACAAATAAAATTTGATTTGATTTGATTTGAATTATGACCAAATATTTAGTCAGTGTGTTTTGTCTTTGTAGTGCAGTGTATTCACCAGTGATTGACAGAGATTCTGCTGTTTTGTTGAGAAATTCAGTTGAATTTTTCTTTAAAGAGAAACAGAGAGAGACTTGTAATAGCAGTTCTTGAAACACAGTAAATATTATCAGCTGTACTGCCTCACAAAGACAGACAGCAGAAATACAGAAACAGTGAAGGTGGGACAACATCTTGAAGTTGTAAGGCTGTTAATCAAAGTTTGAAACAGTTGTATAACTTGTAAACTGTAAACTTTATGACTTTGAAAGCAATAAAAGAAATTGCTGTATGAAATCAGATACTGTACTCTGTACTTCAGACAATCCAAAGGCCATCTTATCTAGGTTAGTTAGCCTTTAGCAGGCCTGGTTTATCTGGCATGTTTTCTTTGTGACAGTTGGATTTAGCTTCTTCCTCATGTATGTATGTGCTATAACAAACTTTAAGAAGCTTTGTAGTGCAGTGTACTCACCAGTGTTTGACAGAGATTCTGCTGTTTTGTTGAGAAAAACCTGATGGATTCAGTTGAACTTTTCTTCACAGAGAAACAGAGAGACTTGTCTCGACTGCAGCTCTGCTGACACTCAGACAAACTTTCACTTTTAGTGAAGAAGTGTGACGTCTTTCAGTGTTGCGCCTCCTCCCAGTGTAACTCTGTATGTGATGTTTGATTGACTCATTAAGAAATAAAAATGCATTTCTCACTGACTACATTACGGTGAAAATTTCCAGTATACATTAGATGGAAAACTTTGTGATTTCGAGGTTTCAAAAGTATTAATGTAAAATACTTAATGCTTCAGTGACTTTAGTGACTTCCAAGATGGTGGACACTGGCCCACCTTGGTTGCTGCTCTGTCTCTGATAAAGTTTTTGTCTCTCGATCTAGACCTCAAAACTTCAAATCAGCTGGTGCAACAGTTTTCTGAGTTGGTGGCTTTGCTATCTACTCATGATCCATACTCTTGGAGAAAACCAGTTTGATGTCCACATCTCACATCACCTTTTTACCTGTCAAAAAGTCCCCCCTCCTGTTTGCTCTTGTGAGCTTCAGGACTCCAGGGACTTACTCTTGGTGTCACCTTGTTGCCCTACTACCGGCGTCTATTCCTTGCTACATTGTCTGCCAGCTCGAGCCCACCTGACCGGCTTGCTGGGATCTTTTGCGTCCTGGTGTGGTCATCTTTGTCAGTCTTCGGCCAGTTTCCTCCACTGGCCGTCACCACTTTGGGCTGATGACCTTCTCTACTCAGTGGGACAGGTTGGTGGGCCCTGTCCTCCTCATCGGACTGTTGGTTGCTGTCGTGGTCATCTTCTTCCACAGTCGCCCAGCTCCTGGTCAGAAACTCACACTAGCTACTTGCTAGCGCTACCGAACCGGACCATGCTACCACTGTACTCCACCTCTGATCTCTGCTAACTCAACAACCACTTGCTTGGTTGGACATCCTCTGAGAAACTGGACTGCTTCCCCATCCTCCACAGAGAGGCTCTGGCCATAAGTTCAACTACAACTACTCAACCCCAAACTTTATCCCATCCACCATCCATCGTCTTCCTCATCACGTCATCACCACAAACAACATGTCCACC
Source organism: Sciaenops ocellatus (assembly GCA_033000465.1). Classification (NCBI taxonomy): domain Eukaryota; kingdom Metazoa; phylum Chordata; class Actinopteri; family Sciaenidae; genus Sciaenops; species Sciaenops ocellatus. Next base: position 993,940 of record CP136871.1, on the reverse strand, counting down.
TGTCAAATCTCCACCCCTTTCCTCAGTCCTCATAACTCATGATGAAGCAACGTCACCTGAAACTGGCTTTGCTCAACACCTGCTCACTCAACAATAAAGGCCTCAGTCTGAATGAATTCATAACTGACAATAACCTGGATTTCCTCTGCATCTCTGAAACCTGGCACAAACCTCTGGACTATTTTTCACTCAACCAGACCACACCCACAGGATACACATATATGGATAGAACTCCACCTGCAGGTTGGGGAGGTGGTGTTGCTTCAATATACAGAAAGGGCAAACATCCACCAACTCCATCTCTGCTGCTGTACCAAACTGGTGATTGATGGCATATTTTACATGGTCAAACATGTTTTAAAGAAGTTTGATTGACTCATTGGGAAACATTTTGATTAAGTTTTAGAACAAGAAGAGATTTTACTGATTGTTTTTTAACTTAGTTTTTATTCAGGTCCCCTGGCGCATGCTCTGCTGCGACGACGCTGTCTGTACGCTCGCTGTCTCTTCATGTCTCTTTGGGTCTCTTTGGGTCTGTCCATGTCCGTCTCTATGTTGAGTTAACGTCTTGTCTTGTGGAACGTCTAGTTTGCACAGCACTGTCTGTCACTGTCACTATGGTCACTACACCAGGGATGCTCTGCTACAACTCCGGTACTCCAGACTCTGCAGTATCAAGCCACCCAATGTCATCCCAGCAGAAATCCGACCGAGGAAAAGAGGAAAACGAGGAGGGGTACACACCAGGCTGGGAAAAATACCCTTCAAACCCCCTCTTCCCTCCATCGTCCTGTCCAATGTACGATCCCTCCAGAACAAAGTGGATATACTCCATGCAAAGTGCCTGATGGAAAGAACCTTCAAGGAGGCCTGCATCATCGCCCTGACTGAAACCTGGCTTGACGAGGCTGTCCCAGACACCGAGGTAGATCTCGACAACACCATCTTCAGGGCAGACCGGACGGGGGAGTTGGGCAAGGATAGAGGTAGAGGGGTCTGTATGTACATCAACAACAGGTGGTGTAACAACATCAAAATCCACAACAAGGTCTGTACTCCAAACCTTGAGATGCTGACCCCATCCCTCTGTTCCTTTCATCTCCCAAGGGAAATTTCCTGCTGTTGTCATCAGCTGTGTTTACATTCGGCCCAGCGCTAACACCAAGGCTGCTGCCGAGCTAGTAGCTAACGGTGCTAACAACATGCAGAGTAATTACCGTGAGGCTCCAGTGTTCATTGTTGGTGACTTTAACAGCTGCAGACTGGACAGTGTTCTGCTTTCGTTTCAACTATTTGTGGATATTCCGACGAGAAGGGGAAACATTTTGGACTTGTTGTTACGGGAATGTAGCAGACGCATACATCTCTTGGGCTCATCCTCCGCTTGGCTTCGCGGATCACAGTGTCATCTTCCTGTTTCCACTGTACAGACCAACACTGAAGCGCCACAAGCCCCAGAGCTACAGCGTCAACCAGTGGTCGAAGGACGCCATCGCACGACTACAGGGATCTCTGGCCTGCACAGACTGGGACATTTTTGAGGGCAACCTGGAGGAGAGGGTTTCTGCTATTACTGACTATATCAATTTCTGCATCTCAACAACAATACCAGTAAGGACTTGTAAGAGGTTTCCAAACTCTAAACCCTGGATCACCCACCACATCAACCATAGTTTCAGAGAGAAACGAAAAGCCTTTAAACGGCAAGACTGGGCCTCACTCAGGACCATAAGCCGTCAAATTAAAAACGACATCATCACAGCAAAACTCAACTATAGACAGAAATTGGAACAGGAATTTAGCACCATGAACACATTTTCAAAAAGTAAGAACTCTCTCGGGGTGGGACCCGAAACCTAAAACTACACTATCAGCAATAAATGATCCAGCGTCATTCGCAGACGACCTGAACAGATTCTACATCAGGTTTGACACAAACGACTGCTCTGAGGGATGCGAGGCTCTACTGGAAACCCTGCCAATCCTGGAGACAACACACCAGGCTCCATTCACTGTGGACGATGTACGCCGGTAGCTGGGCAGGTGTAAGCCAGGCAAGGCCCGGAGACCTGACGGCATTCAGGAGAGGGTGCTCAGAGACTGTGCCACAGAGCTCTCCCCAATCCTCCACGACATCTTCTGGGAATCCTACAGGACTGCTTCAGTACCTACCCTCTGGAAAACATCCACTTTCATACCAGTACCCAAAAAACCCGCCCCTCAGAACTGAATCACTACCGGCCAGTTGCACTCACTTCCATTGTCATGAAATACCTCGAAAAGCTGATACTTAACATCATCCACCCGTTTGTTGAACCACATCTGGACCCATATCAGTTTGCCTACAAGGCCAAAAGGGGGACTGAGGATGCTGTGGCATGCCTCCTCCACTCCCTCCGACAGCACCTAGAATCACCCAGCAGCTCCGCCAGAATCCTGTTCATCGATTTCAGTTCGTCTTTTAACACTATTCAGCGTCATCAGATGATCAGGAATCTCCACCACCTCAGCATCCCTCCACTCCTCATTCACTGGGTCCGAGTGGGCACTGCTACATCCTCCACCATCATCACCAACACAGGAGCCCCACAAGGTTGTGTCCTGAGCCCGTTTCTGTTTACCCTGTACACTAATGACTGCACCAGCCCCTCACCTGTCACTACATATATCAAATACTCTGATGACACTGCCATACTTGCACTCCTCAACAACAATAACTGTTTTAAGCTATCAGGACTCCATCTCCCACTTCACACAGTGATGCACAAACAGTCATCTAGAACTAAATGTTAAGAAAACAAAAGAACTGATCATCAACCCTTCCAGCATCCACAGCTCAGCACACAACCTCATCCATAACCCCACAATGAACAACGGTGAATCCGTGCAGATAGTGGAGTCCATCACATACCTCGGACTCACCCTGGACAATAAACTGAACTTCGATCATCACACCACTGACATACACAAACGCTGCCAACAAAGACTCTCTGCCATCCGCAAACTCAAAGCACAGAAAGTGCAAAAGTTGCCCCCCAACTTCTGTTATTATTCTATAAAAGCATAGTCCAACCTGTCATCCTCTACTGTTCAACCTGCTTCTACAACATGTTAACTGCCTCAAATAGGAACACACTGACACGCATTACACACCACGCCTCCAAAATCATTGCTCTCCCCACCCCCAACCTCTCAGACCTCAACAATACAGCCATTACACGCAGAGCTCTCAGTATAGCACACGACCCCAGCCACCCCCTCAACTCATCATTCGTACTGCTACCATCTCATTAGTGTTGGGAAGTTCGACTCTTTTTACTGACTTGGATCTTTTACTCTCGGACAGTTAATTGAACAAATCTTTTTTTGAGTCATTTCGTTCATTTTTACAGCAGGTGGCGCTGTAGCCCTCTTGTGAGCATTGTAAAAAAGACTGCGGTTCTCAAACACTTAACAATGAAGGCAACATGGTTTACTTCAGCTGACAAAGTTTACACAAAATGCCAAAAGCAATTCCAACCATGTGAAAACCAAGGAAAGCAAATACACACCACAATAAAGTGACTTGTGTCCTGTATCCTCCCTGCCATTGTTGTCTGACAGCATGACACGACAGGGACTAGGTAGCTGTCACGTGACAAATGAACGAAGACCTGAGGACGGACGCACAATTGAGTGAGTCGTGAACTAATACTTTCTGTTTCCTGTCCTGCTGACTGAGCTTATGCAGCTGCCATGTGGCCAGGGAAGGTACTACATGAAAATGAACGAATCACTCACTGAGACGACTCATTACTCCTGAGTCATATAAAAGATTAATTCATATTGAACGTATCGTTCACGAACGACACATCACTACATCTCATCAGCTCTGTGACGCAGTCAAAATGCTAAGCGTAGGCTTTTTCAGACGGCTGAACCTACAATGCAGACACCAGACAGGCATACAAAAAGTCAAGTCGCTAGCCGGTTGGGTAGTCACCACGAGGGTTACAACAAGGAATGGCAGCAAGTGGAACATGAAGCCAGGTATAAGTACAGCAGTGGGAGGAGGTGGCAATCAGGTGAATGAGGAGCAGGTGTGGATGAGTGGAAGAGTGCCACAAGAAAGAAAAGAAAAAGAAAATATAATGATAATTTTATCAAATTTGTCTTTTATTTTGGAGGTTTTAAAGGATTTTAAATACTAATTTCTGTGTGTGTTCATGAGATGTTTGATTGGGTGAGAATTTGTGTATGTCTACTAATTTTTTCTTCATGATTAAGCCGACAGTTCAAACTTACCTCTTGGTCTGTGGTCTGTTTCTCCTGAGTTCTAGTTATAAACTGTTCCTCTGAACTGAGACTTTGGTTCTAGCTGTCTGTAATGTCTACAGTGCTCCAAGTAGGGCTGGTTTAGTGTTCATAGCAGCTGCTCAAACACAACTCAAACCTTAAATAACACGACATTATCTTACACTACCAACTATCTCACATGTGATGGGGTATTGGAGTGTGTCAGGTGGTTTTAATCACATGATATGGTCATTAGAAACATCATCAGCTGTTTTTTTACAGGTTTGATATCAATTAAAAACAAAATAAATGAATCAGACACAATGAAAAGTTTATTTTTATTTTGTTTATTTAAAAAGAAAAAGACAGAAAATCAAATGACTTTTATCTTATTCATAAAAAGGTCATTTTCAGTCATTTGTGCCAGTATGCAACAATTCTTATATATACAATGATCAGATAATAAAAAGTTTGAATTTGGCACCCAGACATTTAAGGAAATGTTTCTTACTTCTGAGTTCATTGTTTTCTGATGATTGAACAGTTATTAGAATAAATCAGAGCACATTAGATAATATCAATCAGTGCAGTAAAGTTGGTGTGTTGTAGTAGTAAGTAGCAATGTGACACATCAGAGAAAAACATTTACAGAAAAAAAGGTCAGAATCAGAAAAAACATCAATGTGTTCACCGTACATCACCAATAAATCTACATTTGTTACATTAAATGATTTGAATCTTTCTGTAGAAAATCAAATGGTTGTTCTACTCAGTGTGATTGACAGGAGAGATGATCAGAGGGGCAGAGTTTTTACCACCATCATTAAGACATGGACTAAAGTATGGGTAGAGTTTGTCAGTGAAGCAGCAGCCAGTAAAGGAGTAGATAAGAGCTGCAGCATCAACGTCATAAAAGGAGACCAGACCCTTCTCATAATCCACAAACACCCCCACCTTCTCAGGCTGCGACTTCAGAGAGAGACAGACTGGAGGGTCAGTACGAGCTGTGTACTCATTTTTATTCCTCAAACATATCGTCCAGTAACCATCCTGAGGACTCAGTGTGATTTTTCCCTTCCTGTTGATCGACTCTCTGGCCACTCCTAAATCCCACTTAGTCTTCCCTTTAACCTGAACCTCATAATAAAATCTTCCTGAAGACAAACTCTGCTTTGCTAATACACAAGTACAATAATCAAATCTCTCTGGATTGTCTGGGACATTCTTCTTTACATCACCATGTTTAACTTGTTTCCCATCATCAGACAGGATGAGTTTGGGATGTGCTGTATCAGGATCGAGTGTCACATCCACTGCATACTGCTGGACCCTCTTCAGCTCGACCTCAGCAAGCAGCTTCTTCATCTGTTTGCTGAGCGTCTCCTCCAGCTGATTCACAGCTCTCACCACAGTCCCCTCATATGAAGGTGGACGGACGCTGACTTCTGTCCAGTCCTTGGTGGGTGGAGCAGCTTTCAGGGACGGGAAGCTTTGGAGGAGGTGGAGGTGGTCTTCAGACTTTGAGAGCTGTTCCACCTCAGTGCTTCTCTTCTTCAGCTCAGAGATTTCCTGTTCCAGCTCTTTGATGAAGCCTTCAGCCTGTTCCTCTGTCTTTCTCTGCTTCTCTTTGATGGTGTCGATGAGCTCGGCCTGACTTCTCTCAACAGACTCCTTCAGAGCGGTGAAGACCTGAACACCATCTGCTATCTCTCTGTCTGCATCTTCCTTACTGAGCTCCACTGAGCGTTTCATCTCCTCAATCTTCAGTCGTCTCTTCTGGATCATCTGCTGAATTTCAGCCTCTGTCTTCTCCAGCTCGGCCTTCTTTCCTTCATATTCTTCTTTCAGAGGAACAACATCATGTGTCTTGTGGTCTAAAACAGTGCAGAGCATGCAGACACACATCTGGTCGGTCTTACAGAACAGCTCCAGCGGTTTATCGTGCTTCGTACACATCCTGCCTTCCAGGTTCTCCACAGGGTCGATCAGCTGATGTTTCTTCAGACCTGACATTGTCAGATGAGGCTCCAGGTGAGTCTCACAGTAGGAGACCAGACACACCAGGCAGGATTTCAGGGCCTTCAGTTTGGTTCCAGTGCAGACGTCACAGGGAACTTCTCCTGGTTTGGAAATTTGTTGCTCTGAGCTGCTGCTGCTGGCTTTCTGTTGAGCTGACTGTCTGAACTGAGCAGCCATCTCAGAGATGAAAGTATTGACCTGCAGCTCAGGTTTTGTGGAGAAAACCTTTTTACAGTTGGGACACTGACACTGGACATTAATATTCCAGTGTTCAGTGATGCAGGTTTTACAGAAGTTGTGTCCACATGGTGTGGTGACTGGATCAGTGAACACATCCAGACAGATGGAGCACAGAAACTGATCTTCAGTCAGCAGACAGCTGGCAGCAGACATATCTACACTCTGAGGACAAAAAGTGTGAAAAGACAAAGTGTAATTACATGTCTTTGGATTATTTCAATCAAACTATGATTAGTAGAATATAAGTCATCCTGGATTCTGTTGTTATATTGAACCAACTGAGTTCCAAATTACTGAGAAAATGTTTGTCAGTGAATTTGCAGTCTCAATCTGCATGTATTCAGTTCAGACTTACTAAAACAGCTCATTCTACAGTCAGTTCCTGGACTATGCTGTGAGTGAAGGACAGCTCAGATGTCCAGTTCAGTGGTGGTATTTCTATAGAACTTCCTGTCTGAGTCGAGCTGAGGTTTTGAGTTCATACTGGAAACAGGTTGGTAAATTAGCTTAAGCTAAAGCTAGCTGTGACTGCATTCTGTCTAACCTTAACTAGCCGGAGTTCAGTCACTGTTTGGTTTTTACCTGAAAATGTACATTTGTTGTTTTTCATCAAAAATGACACATTTCTATGACATGTTCATTTTTACATGGTCAAACATGTTTTAAAGAAGTTTTTGGTTTTAACTGAATTATGACCAAATATTTAGTCAGTGTGTTTTGTCTTTGTAGTGCAGTGTACTCACCAGTGATTGGCAGAGATTCTGCTGTTTTGTTGAGAAATTCAGTTGAATTTTTCTTTAAAGAGAAACAGAGAGAGACTTGTAATAGCAGTTCTTGAAACACAGGAAATATTATCAGCTGTACTGCCTCACAAAGACAGACAGCAGGAAACAGTTTTCTAAGTGGTAAAGCTTCAACTTTCTGCCTTTATAGACACATGAAATCAGATACTGTACTCTGACAAACTAAAGCGCGTGTGAGCTAGGCTAGTTAGCCTTTAGCAGGCCTGGTTTATCTGGCATGTTTTCTTTGTGACAGTTGGATTTAGCTTCTTCCTCATATATGTATGTGCTATAACAAACTTTAAGAAGCTTTGTAGTGCAGTGTACTCACCAGTGTTTGACAGAGATTCTGCTGTTTTGTTGAGAAAAACCTGATGGATTCAGTTGAACTCTTCTTCATAGAGAAACAGAGACTTGTCTCGACTGCAGCTCTGCTGACACTCAGACAAACTTTCACTTTCATTTCAGGAAATGTGACGTTGAAGCTTCTTCTCTTTTAGTGTTGCTCCTCCTCTCAGTGCAGCTCTGTAAGTGAGGTTTGATTGACTCATTGGGAAACACCCTGACAAAGCTTTGGAACAAGGAGAGATTTTACTGATTGTTTTTTAACTTAGTTTTTATTCAGGTTTCAGCAACTTCTATACTCACATACATTCATGTCCACATTTGTCTGCTGTTTCCCATTTATGATCTGCATAATACATAGCACAGAAGTACATGGTTTATGTCATGCAGAACTACATGATTAAACCAAAGTAATACAAGAACATTAAAATAAGTAATTAAAGAATTAAAAAGGAGAGAAAGAGGGCTTTAAGGTTGAGGTGAGTCATGCATGAATGTGTGTGTCTGCAGTAAATTCACATCACTCTGTTGCACTAGTATAGCCATGGCAGAGCTCCTGGAACACAGAAACTGATGTTCAGTCAGCAGACAGCTGGCAGCAGACATATCTACACTCTGAAAAGTGTGAAAAAAACACATTAAATCAAACTATGATTAGTAGAATAGTAATCTCAGCCCTTATCTCGGTTCTCTCCTGTGTCACCAGGGGGACATCTCCACACTTATGACCAAAATCAATAATTCCTCCCTTTGTTCTGGTTCAGTTCATTCAAATGCTGTCACCCCCATCCTCAAAAAACCTGGACTCAACCTAGACATGTCTAATGCCCTTCAGTCTCCCCTTTCTGTGTAAAATACTGGAACGTAGGTACACACTCAAAACCCACCTAATCTCCAACAACCTGTTTGAACCATTTCAATGCAGACTCCACTCTCCACAGACTCTGGTCACTTCAGCATCCTCATCCTCCTGGACCTCACCTGGACCGCAGCCTTTGACACCAATCATCAGCTATTCTGTTCTCCCACCTTGAATTGTCCCTCAGCATCAATAGCACTGCCCTCTCCTGACTTAAATCATACCTCACAAACAACAGCTCATCCACATCAGTAACTGCACCTCCTCCACTGCTCCTCTGTCCAAAGGCATCCCCCAGGGTCCGGTGCTTGGTCCTCTCCACTTCATATTCTACAAGCTTCTGTCATGATCTCCACTTCCACTACTATGCCGATGACATCCAGCTCTAAATCTCCACCAAATCTCCATCCTTTGTCACTCACTCCAGTCTCTCCAACTGCCTCATTGATATCAACTCCTCCTCAAACTGAACTATGACAAATGAGATATGATCATCATCAGCCCCAAATCCCTCACCAAAACTACTCACAGTATCTCCCTACAACCCCACACAGCTGCAACTTCGGAGTTGTTATGGAATTTTCTATCCTTCCGGTTACACAGGTTCATGTGTGGGCCTTGAGGTCCTCTACAGTAGTAGCTGTTTGGCTTTGGTTGAGGACAGCAGGTGCTGCTCAAAACTGTGGTGACCAGAGTCGAAGAGACCTAATGTTGTCTTCCTAGGCATAATAGAAAGCTTGCCGTTGACGTTTCATCGACATAACCAGACGACAGTGTCTCCAGACTAGAATGTGCTGATGGTAGTTAGGCAGAATTTGAGACAGACTCAGACACTTCTGATGAACTTTGAGAGTGTCTCTAATTCTCCTTGGCCAAGCTTCAATAAATATTACAGCACAAACTTCAGAGGCTGTTAGTTTGAAACAGTTGTATAAGTTGTAAAACATCAATTTTATGACTTTAAAACCAATAAAAGAAACTGCTGCACGAAATAAAGATACTGCACTCTGTACTTTAGTGTAAGCTGAGCTAGTTAACTTTCAGCAGGACAGGTTTATCTGGTGCGTTTTCTTTGTGAAATAGAATTCAAATACTTCCTCATATGTATAAGAGAAACTCATCAGTACTCACCAGTGTTTGACAGAGATTCTGCTGTTTTGTTGAGAAAAACCTGATGGATTCAGTTGAACTTTTCTTCACAGAGAAACAGAGAGACTTGTCTCGACTGCAGCTCTGCTGACACTCAAAGTTGAACTTTTACTGGAAGAAGTGTGACGTCTTTCAGTGCTGCTCCTCCTCCCAGTGTAACTCTGTAAGTGACGTTTTATTGACTCATTAAGAAATAAAAATGCATTTCTCACTGATCACTTTCCAAGGGAGAAAAATCCAGAAAACCTGAGATGGAAAAATACTTCTTTCAAAGAACTTCAAAGAATCAAAGAGTAGGATGTATTAATTACTTTCCACCACTGTAAAATCCACAGTGTGTCAAAGAAAACAGGATTTATAATGATGACTTTTATTTCCATGATTTTGGAAATCTTAAAGTGTAGACATTTGAAAGTGTCTGAGATGAAGAGTTTATTTAACTCCTGCATTCATGTCATTTGTTTCAGTCTCAGACTGGTGATCCAGTTATTTATGAAGAGCATGTGTCAGGCTGCAGTTTGTTATAAACTCCACCAGAGGACTGCTATGAATTTATTGGAGTGTGTTCATGGTAAACATGTGTTAGTGTTTGTGTTTGTTATTTTTACTCAGCATATTGTAGCTGAGATATTTGATCATTATTTTATGGGCCAACAATAGTTAACTAAATTATAATGCGACTTAAACATGATGATGCTGCGGAGCCTGAACGTGAGCAAATTTTCTCTATCCAGACCTCCTGAAATCAGAATTGATACCCCTTTGTTACCCCTGCTTTCAGTTGTACAATGTCTTACATGCTACTTCTCAGCTTTTTTAAAGTATTTTCTTATTTGTTTTTTATTTCCCCACAAATACCATCACACATCGTGCAACCCAGTTAAAACTGAGGAAGGTATGAAGATGTGAAAAAATAAATAACACCTAAACCTCATCGTGTTATATCTTGGCATTAAAAGACGTGAAAAACGCTGAAATGCTCCAAAGAAAGAGCTGAGAAACTAACAGACCTCTGTTTCCCTCAAAATGCACCTTCACTCTGATCTTCATACAGACCGATGATGTCATTTTTCTTGTTGCTAACCCAACTATAAATTTTTCGTCACGTCCTTCCATTCTTGAACCTGCAATCCACGTTGGTAATGAACACTATGATGTTCCCTCTCGGCATGCCGCTCTTAGCAAAGAGCTAACAAACCTGGATCGATAATATTAATGTGTTTTCACAAGTAATTACAAAATGATCAAGCATACGCAGTCAGCACCACATCAGAGAGCCTTCTCTAAAATACAGCCCACCTCCCGCGAGCCTGTACTAATTAGCTCTTATTAAATGTGAAGTATTTGGCTTCATTAGCTCCGAGATTCCAACTGACTCACTTCTGAATGTCACCTTCATTGCTGGCGTGATAACAGCTTCTTATTATTATGCTTTGGGCTTTTCAACACGACCTACCCAAACAGCTTGCGTGAGATTCCCCGGGTGTTGTTTGGCTCCTCGGAGCATTGTGAGCTCCTTGCAGATACAGACATTACAATTTGATTTATTCAGACTTAATCCTTAACCTTTATTCTGAAAGTGACAGCCTTCCTTCCTTTTCCTCTTCAGCTGAGTGCTGGTCGCTCCCGCAGGGCAGGTCCTGTTGTTTGTTTCAAATCACTTTTTAAGATTACTCGCTGTAAATCCGTCTTTCTCGCTGTCGATCCTTCGTCTCATGTATGCAGTGTAGTGGATCCTGTCCTGAACTGATGACACAGTTGTTGCTGTGTGTCTTTCTACCGTCAGCGTCTGGAGGACAGAATCTCCTCGCCTTTATGTTTCCACCTGAAGAGACAGCATCCATCCATAAATCTTTGTTTTCATCTAAACTCACTTTTAATCTCAGTTTAAAGTCTCTGGATTTAAATAGTCAAAATGCAGATATATATAAGTCGAGTGTGAGACTATTTTATTTGACTGACATATCTCTCAGCACAGAAGTACGGCTGTGGACGGAGGTTCGGTAGTGGTGGTTGTTGACTCAAAGAGGCAGACTGAGGGGGAGCAGACAGGTTTTTGTTTTGTGATAAATGTCACAGGATGACTACGACCAATTCAAACATTTATGCTTGTTATTATGTACCTAAGATCCTAAATTACAAAGAAGGCTATTGTGCATTTGGGTTTCCAGTGACTCATCTATTTTACTGGTCCAGAATTCAAACACAAAATAAAGTCGCCTTTTACGTTGGGTTTTTTAGTACTGAGCTATTTTGGTTCAGCCGTAACATTCAGGCCTCTGACAGGTGACGTGAATCACACTGATTATCTCATTATCGTGGCACCTGTCAGTGATATATCAGGCAGCAAGAGAACATTTTGTCCCCAAAGTTGACGTGTTAGAAGCGTCGGGATTTGAGTGACTTTGATAAAATACCAAACCGACTGGGTCAGAACATCTCCAGAACTGCAGCTCTTGTGGGGTGTTCCCGTCTGCAGTGGTGTCAGAACCAGCGTCAGGGTCATGGACAGACGACGTTTATTGATGCACAAGGGGAGGGAAGTATGGCCGTGTGGTCCGATCCACCAGACGAGCTGCTGTAGCTCAAACTGACTGAAGTGAAGTTCATGCTGGTTCTGTTAGAAAGCTGTCAGTCCGTCACAGTTTGTAGCTGCAGACCAGTCAGAGTGTCTGACCTCTGCACCAACAATGAGCGCATCAGAACTGGACCACAGAGCGATGGAAGAAGGTGGTCTGGTCTGATGGATCATGTTTGCTCCCACAGTGGGATCACACTCTGAAACTGGAGACAGCAAATCACAAAACCACCAATTTCCTGTGAAATCTCTGTTTGTGTTGATCCGTCCATCCACAAAGATGTACACATCCCCCCAAACATCTATCAGGCATTTGATGCTTGATCCTGTATCTTCACGTCACCATGGTAACACAGACCACAGGGTTTTTGTTCAAAGGATGAGATGAGAAGGTTTCGGAGGACTCTTTTATAGATCCAGAGATGGTAAGAAGTTGCCCTCAGGGGCACCATTTCAGTCACAGTCCACACGACAGCTGACTTGACACATCCATTCAATTTAATTTCACAAAATGAAAATAGAAAGTGCAGCTGAAGCTTTAAAACTAATGACATGATAAGAACAATTAGGGCTTAAAGACGGAACATTAAAACCAGTGCAGCAGCAGTTAGAGCTAATTCTAGTTTATCCAAGCTTCCAACGTACAGTTTGTACAGCACAACGTCTTAATAGGCTTAATAATAACAGAGCTATAAAACAGTTGTTTGGCTGTTTCCTAGCTCTCACTTTTCTGCACGTCTCTTTCAGCCAGATAACAGCTCGACCCGACAGACAAAGGGCATCGGCTGACAATTAATGGTTTTATCCCAGGTCGTGTCCGTGAACTGGGACTGAGTTTTAGTCGTTGGCGAGACCTTGGTGAAATAAAAGGCTAAAAGACAGATGTCAACAATAAACTGGACTGGTCAGAACACAAAGACATCCTGTACAAGAAGGGTCAAAGTCGTCTCCACTTTCTGAAGAGACTGAGGTCTTTTGGAGTCTGCAGGACTGTCGTGGTCATCTGCTCGGGAGGCGGAAAAGACTCAACAAACTGCCCGAGAGTTCCAGCTCTGTCCTGGACTGCCGCCTTAGACTCCACAGAGTCTGAAGTGGAGGAGAGGAAGATGTTAGCAAGCTGACAACCATCATGAACAACTCCTCACCTCCTGCATGAGACTGTGGAGGACTTAAAGAGCTCCTTCAGGAACAGACTGATACTCCCACCATGTAAGAAGGAGATCTACCACAGCTCCTTCATTCCACCAGCATGACTTCATGACTTTCTTTATGATTTATGAGTCATTTCTTATCAACCTTGTGTACACCTTTTCTATCACTGCTGTGCAGATGACACTCAGCTCTATCTGTCATTTCCTCCTGAGGACCCCTCGGTCTTTGCATGGGTCTCTGAATGCCTCTCAGACACACCACCTCCAGCTGAACCTCTCAAAAACTGACAAACCTACAATACACCACAACGATCATGTCTCGCTCCCACCAGGGTGGTGAGAAACTTAGAGGTTATGATTGATGACCTAACCTTTTCCAATCATGTCGCCTGAGTTGCCCGGTCATGCCGCTAACGTCCTCCTGACGGGCCTCCCAGCCTGCACAGTGAAACCCCTTCAGATGATCCAGATGCTGCTTTTCAACATGTCACCCCGCTGCTCATGGAGCTCCTCTGTCTACCTGCAGCAGCCCACATTAAATTCAAACCTCTAGCGCTGACTACAAAGTAGTCTCCGGTTCTTGAACGTCCTCATACAGACATATGTTACCTCCTCCAATGAACGACGCCTGGCTCTGCCACCCGTACGCTCAGGACAATCCAAACTCTTCTCGTCTGTTGTTCCCCGTTGGTGGAACGTCCTACCAGTTCCTACCAGATCAGGGGCGTCCCTCTCTACCTTCACAAACCTCCTGAAGACCTCCAGCTCTTCAGAGAGGACCTCCTCTACAACACTACCAACAACTGGACATGATACATCTGTCCCTTTAAGAACTGTCACAGCACTTACTGCTGCACTAACACTTTCTTAGCACACTGTACCTTCATTGTTCCCTTCTCTGTGAGTCACTTTGGATAAAAGCGTCAGCTAAATGACTGAATGTCAATGTAAATGTACACAAGCTGCTATGAAAAGTGAATTTCCACGCTGTGGGATCATTAAAGTTCATCTTATCTCACATTAAGACTATTATTTTAATGATTTTTGATGTTTAAATATGCAAATGAAGCATTATCTAACTTAAACTTCAGGTGAAATCTAACACAAACAGACGGAGTGAAGTCAAATAAACAGAAATGTGGAGCTGACAGGTTTCATCATCATCATCATCATCATCATCATCATCAGATCTTACATGCAGCGTATTCTTCAAACAGATGCAATGTGTTTGTCACGCTCCTCATTTCATATGCATCAATGCATTCAGGCACAAACAGCAGGAGGAGACGTGTTAACAGGTTGATTATGTACGCACTGGATTTACAGACGTCACGGTGTATATCTGCGTCTGTCGCTGAAGAACAGACGTAAACACAGCACAGATGGGATTCACGAGAGCCTCAAGGAAGTCATGGAGCTCTTATTAGAAACCAAAAAAGATCAATTAGGCTGTCATTAATGAGCACAATGTCCAATTACTGGAATGCAAATGAATAGCTTTATCTACATGAACATGTGTATTGCCTCCTAATGCATCAATAATTAGACATTGATCGATTGGTTGATCATATCATATGTTACGTACGTTTTGTGGTAATTAATCTAAGCAGACTCACTCAGAATGACTTCAGTGTCCACTTCTGGGCCTCAAACCATCTGTTGGGACCTCTCGAGCGTTGGCAGCGGGTCCTCGTCAGAGTTTTCTTGGCTGCCACCTCATCTCTGAACAAACCTTCAATCTGCTGGGAGTGTCCCAAGATGTTCACTCACCCTGACTACGAAGGAGTGCTTCTGTGAAGTGGCAGGTGTTTTGAGTAATCAATCATAAATGTGTTTGGATATCAGCTGCTGAGAGGTTTTCTCTCACGGAGCCCCTCGCCTGTATATTTCAGCCTCGGCTGCAGACGGGCGGACGCTGCCTCGGTGTGCAGGTACCGATAAGATGTTCAGATTCCTCGAGTCATTAAAAACTCATCTGAACGCGACGTACACGGAGAGGCAGCTGTAGGAATACAGTCCAACAGCAGAGCTGTGACTCCACGAGAACTTTAAGGGGATAAAAAAAACTGTTTAACAACTGATTTACATTTTTAGAGATAAGTTATGAACGAGGCTTGAAAACCACCTTGCATCTGTATTTACTGTATCTCACTGACGTTAGCTATCTGCAGTGTTAAGGCAGAACAGACTGTACCTAGCTAACATCAGCTAGCTATGATAGAGTTAAGAGCGATCAGGCTAACGTTAGCGAACATTAGCCCTCACAGACACTTACCGATCTGAATGAGTCTTTAAATGATGAACAAAGGTTGATGTTGTCGTCTGTCTCCTCCTTCGTTTGTCTTCTCCTAACCTAACATGCCTCCTATGTCCTCTCCTCCCTCCTCCCTTTGTCTCTGCCCTCCTTCTGTCCTTGTTCCCTTTTTTTTATCTTCCTCTCCTCCTTCATTTGTTTCATTCCATTCATCATCTCTTTCATTTCTCCTTATATCTCGTCCTTTCTCTTGTCACTCATTTCCTTTCCTTCTGTCTGTTTTGTCTTCTTCTAATCTAACTCACCTCCTTCTGTCCTCTCCTCTAGTCTCCTATCCTCCCTTTGTTTCTTCTTTAATTTCCTCATTTCCTTGGATTCCTCCTCTCCTTGTTTCCTCTCCTCTTTGTTTCCTCCTTTCTTCTTCTAACCTTTGTTGCAGTTTCCTTTCCTCTGCTCTTTCCTTCTCTCCCTTCCTCTTTCTCATTATCTCCAGGTCTCCTCCTCCATTTCCTTTTCTGTCCTCTCCCTCTCCTTGCATCCTTTCTTTGTCTTGTCACTCTTATTTCCTCTCCTTTTGTCCTTTTTTGTCTCCTAACCTAACATCATCCTGTCTTCTCTTCTCTCCTTCATCCCTTTATTCCTCCTCTCCTTCGTGTTTCCTCTTTCTTCCTCTGCTAACCTAACCTGCCTCCTATGTCCTCTCCTCCCTCCTCCCTTTGTCTCTGCCCTCCTTCTGTCCTCGTTTCCTTTTTTATCATCTCCTCCCTCATTTGTTTCTCTTTTGTCTGTTTTTGTACGACGGCATTTTATTTTGAAAATCCACCGGATTCTCTATGCTGTTTCTGTGTCTGGCTTCCAAAACCAAAACTTCTTACATGAGCAGAAATCTCTGGAGGTAAGATGAGAAATGTTGTTCTGGTGAGATTTGGATGAAGCGACCCTTTACATAAATGTCTGTGAGCAGTATGAGCTGTACAGCTGTTTGGGCACAGCGCTGCCTCGAAGCTCAGCTCGGATTTAACGGCCAAACCTCGCGAGCAGCTCAAATCCTCCCCTGCAGTTATTTATCATCATTCATGTGGGATTATAAGACAGCTGCGCGTCTGTCTGTCTGTCTCGGGCTCGGCTAAAGCAGACCTCCACCGTCGCACGCTGGAAGGCCATGATGGATTCTTGCGCTCTGGTCTTCACTTCAAACCACTTCATGCTGGAGTTTTTGAAGAGTTTCTCGCTTGCAGCAGAGTCGATGTTGGATTCTGAGCTGCTGTCACCAGCCTGCAGTCATGGAAAGTAACTAATTTATTCAAGTATTTCTATTTATGCTACTTTAGTGGAAGTGGAAGTAACAGAAGTTTCTGAATTGAGACACAGCAGAGGCTTCAGTTCATACCCACCCAACAAGTCACACCGGGAGCAAGCACTTGGTGACGGTGTCAAGGAAAAACTTCCCAAGGAAGGCGACATGGTCATGGGTGACCAAGGCTCCAACAGACGAGCTGCTGTAGCTCAAACTGCTGAAGAAGTTCATGCTGGTTCTGATAGAAAGCTGTCAGTCCAGTCATCACAGTTTGTCAGGGTGTCCATGCTGACCTCTGTCCACTGCAGAAAGCATGAAAGCATGAAATGTGCATTGTTTTGTTACTCGTCAGTGTGACAGGTTGAAGAAACAACAGACTAACATACAAACACGGAGCCCTGCTCTTTATTCAGGTCACTTTGTTTGAACTGTCGTGTCTCTGCCGACCTTTTTAATTGACACTTTGACCTTTTACGTGTCAGCTTCCTGTCCGTCCTGTCAGCGAGTAAACACGGAGGGACCGTCACGCCGTCCCAGGAGCTTTTCAAGACAACCAAATTTATGTAAAATCTCTGCGACAGAGGAGCCGCCGGCTGAATGCTGAGGCCGTGGACCTCGGTACGACTTGTCTCAGCAGCGTGGCACTCATGTTTGGTGAATGGACAGTTTGAGCCGTGAGCCGAGGATCAGTGGAAGTAAAAACTTCAGCAGCAGTGGATCAACGTCAGCTCAACGTTTGTCCAACCTGAAAGGGTTTTCTAATGAAGAAAGTTTTATAGTCTAACTACAGCAAGTTCACTAACATGTCAGGAGAGTCTGATGGAGCTAAATACTCTTTGATTTCAACTATGACGTTCATACTCCTTCAGTATCCGGAAATCATGCGAGAAAGTCCGTACGTGGAGGAGGTGGAGGTGGATTGATGAGTCAAACAAACCAGTCAGCTCTTCTGTTACGTACTTACTACTCATCCCTTGGACCCTCATCCCTTCATCCCTTGGACCCTCATTCCTTCATCCCTCATCTCTTCGACCTTCATCCCCTCAACCCTTCATCCCTTCATCCCTTCTTCTCTCCCACAGGACATCACCTCGGATCATCCTTTTCCATCACTTGAAATAAACCCGTCTAAACTTAAATCTATATTGACGTGGTGCTTGTTAGTGAAATTTCATTAGTTTGAGTTTTAGTGAAGAAAAAGTCTTAAACGTCTAACGAATGGTCGACCCACACTGTGGTCCATCTTACATCAGAGAGATATTTCCATTTCAAATAAAAGGACTAAGTATAGAACAGTATGGAATAATAAAAGTGACGCGTTTGGACCTTGTTTCAGAATATAAACGAAGCATTAAATCAAAGTGAATTATTAACCAAAGTCGCAGTTTTAATAAAGTTGACAGACGTGTCCCACTTTGTGCCCACACATTAAATATAAATGACACCTCTCTCTCCTCGGCTCACTCTGTGTTTTTAGCTCCTGAGGCAGAGTCGGTCCACATTTGTCAGCCTGTCAGCTGTGAGTCCGTTCACGGTGGCCTGAAGTTCAGAACCAGAAAAGTGTGGTGACCTCCTGAGACTGTTCAGAGGACGCAGTGCCACTTTACCGCTTCAGAGGTGTGACACGTCTGGAAGTTCCTCAGCTCTCCAAACTGAAAACACACAGTAAGAAACTTTCACAAAGAGAACAAATTAAAAGTTCTGGAAGATGCATCAAACCCCGAGAACGCAACCATCTTTAAGGTCTTTGCAGGCTCACCACCAACTCACATACTTGAACGATTTCATGGGCTCTCAATGTAGCAACAAGCCAATGCGAGAAGTGCTAAAAACTGCAGTTCCTCAATCGTCCACTTGAGGCTGGCTCCAGAAGTGAGTCAGTCTCCATAAGTCCCCATGTTAAAATGTCCAACTTCACAGCAGAAATAAACATGTTTACAGCCTGGTACAAAAAACAGTTTTGGTCTCTATAGCTAATTTCCCCGTTCATGACAACTGTACTGAGGGTGAAGATAGACCGATGTTATGTGCGGTAACCATGGACAGATCCTCAAAGGATCAGTCTCATCATCAGTGCCCAAAAGTTCAAGACAATTCAACTCTGGCAGTCGCTGTCATCTGTGTTTGCTACCGGTTTGCTCACCTCGTGTTGAAAATGAGTTACAAGGCCGCCAATCGTACGGGACTAGTTTAACCTTGACAGAATTGTTGCAGAGATCCTCTGTGATCTTAATCCCATGTGAACCTGCGGTGTCCATTATTTGTAAAGTAAAACAGTTCACGTGGTAAATGACTTTCCCATTCGAGATTTATGAGGCTTTTCCTGCTGCCACAGTAAAAACCTGATTGCAGTTATCACTTAAAGGATTCCTGTCAAATTTTTGACCACTAGTAGCGCTAAAGAGCAATGTTTTTATGAGTTGGTTGATTGTGCATGATTGTGCCGGCGTGTTCAGCAAATGCCGCGGTGTTGAACCAAGCACAATTATCTCGCCGTCTTGTAGACGGTACTCTGCAGGTCAGGTCAGTACCCTGCGTGGATGGAGGCAATCCATGACATTAAAATGGCTCAACCCACCCAAGGATCTTAGCTTGTTTACATTCATACGGTTAGCATACCAGTGTGGGTTGCTAGCTCAGAGGTTGTTGTTGTTTCACATAGCGACGGCGACAAGGGGAGGAGACTGCCGACTGAAATAATCGATGGCAGGCTTAAACCAAGAGTCTGCAAACAATGCTGATGTTTAAATAAAAACAATCGACCTCACAAAGATCATTAAATAGTTTTAAACCATTTAACAATTCTGCAAAGTTTCCAGCTTCTCAGAAGACATTTGATTTCTTGCTTCTTTCTTTTCTACATCATTAAAAATTGACCAAACGTCCAAAAAAAACCAAAAAAAAAACCCAAAATATTCAAAGAAAACAAGAAATGTGAAGACATCAGCTCGGACTCTGGGAACTCTATTTTCTGACAAAAACAATCAAAACATAAACGGATGAAGAAAATAATGATGAGCCCTAAAGAGGACAGCTTCACTGAGTCTAATGAATAGCAAACTCTGCATGGGAGAGCTCCAGCAGGGACATCCAGCATCCAGGCAGCATATCAATGATACAGTCAGAGGAAGTTGTATGAATAGATTTATAGACCAGGATCTTCAACTGTGTCCTCAGAATAACACCAAGTCAATGCAGAAAGTCCAGGACGGGAGTCTGCAGAGTCAAAGTCGATGTTGTAGAAATCATTTACAGACTACAGACCAGGCGACCACAGTCATCGAAACTACAGGGAGTCAAAGCACAAAGTGTTCTGAGGGACAAAGAAAAGATGTTTTTCTTCCAACAAGAAGCTGCTTCACTTTTAAAAAAACTTCAACATTTTATTTGTTTTGTTGCAATTAAACCGTTTAAAGCAACAGCCAATCATCAACAAGGTCACCAACAGCAGACACAGCAGCCAGCTAATATTACTGACTAGTCCAACAGCAGTCAGCCCAGCTCGGCGTCTGTCTTTCAGCCTTTTATTTCACCAAGCTCTCACCAACCACTAAAAGTCAGTCCCAGATTTACTCTTGTCCGGCGGCTTCTTGCTCGCTCACTCTCTCCTTTTCTCTTCTTAGCTTCCTCCGTCAGCGTCCTCTTCACTCTCTTCTCCTCTGCCATTATGTCCATAGAGGCTGCTGACTGCTGGGCCTGTAAACCTCTTCTTCTTCTTCGTCTTCTTCTTCTTCTTCTTCTTCTTCTTCCCGGTGGTCCAAACCTCCTGTGGTACAAACACTAACACTCCCCCGGTGCTCTGAGCTCACAGACTGAGCTAACATTAGCTAACAGCATCAGCTGATGAATCGTTGACAGTGTAATCTGAGTACTTTCTCTGTGTTTCGTGGATTTCTGTAGCTCAGTAAAGATTGATGGAACAACCTGTCGTCAGGTAAGGTCAGATTTCAGACAGGCGGTGCATCATCAGCTCGTAAACAGGTTTAACAGTCTGAACGTGAAGAGAACGTGGAGGAAACGTGTCACACAAAACACCCTCAGAACACTTTTCATACGAATGAATGCACAAACTGGACGTGTGTCAGATTAAGATGATGTTTGAGCCTCAGCATCGATCAAACATGCAAACATCCATATTCATGCATCGTTTTTCATTTTCAAGGGCAGTCATGACAAATATGTGTGATCAGCTGCAGCCGCACTGTCCTGAGGCCCCAACAAGGTTTGAACCAGCCGAGCTTTGAGCAGTTTACCGAGTTAAAGACGACAATAAATAAACTAAACATCAGAAAAACGCTTCACACACACACACACACACACTTAACTCCGACGAAACATTTGAAGGTGGATTTTCTTTGAAGCGGGCGGTTTGCTGCCAGAAGCTCTTCTTCATCGTGAAGCTTACAGGACGCAAGGGTGAGGAAGAGTGCAGCCAACACACACACACACACACACACACACACACACAGGAAATCATCCACCTTACAAGCCTCCATCTGGCACACAGCGGGAGTGAAGTAACACCAGCTCTTCTTCCTCTAACTCAGTGCTCCTCAAACTTTTTCTGGCATGACCCGAGTTGGTCAGATGACTCCACCACATCAACAGAAGCTACGCAGCTCGTTAGCATCACCATTAATCATGGCTGAGGCTAAAGGTATAAAGAATGGACGGCGAATGACGTCACCAACAAGAGCCGTCTTGAAGCTCAGTGTGGCTTCAGCCTCCAGGATAATCTAAAAATCTGCAAAGACGTGGATCATCGCAGCAGCTACTATGGGCATAATGGCAGAGGAGAAGAGACTCGCTAGTTTTTGATCAGAGGTAATGTAATCAGAACAAATACTCGAGTACAGCTGAACATATTGACCACAGTGACCCGAGCGCGAGTTGAAAATTGCTTCTGTAAAATGAAGATGTGATTTTTGACGTTTAATCAGCCTCACGTCACATAAATAAGTTGATATTTTTGAAGTCATCCAAACATATTTAATGGATCAGTTCTTGTTCGTACGACGGCACGCGATGATCCCGATGATCGCGGGGCAGATTGTCTTTTTGTTTGACTGACAGGCCGGCCTGTCGACGCAGCAGCGCACTGTAATTACACTGCAGGAGAAGCAGCACTGTTCTGATAAACTGAGCTGAACTCGCTGTTAAAATTCAGCAGATACATTTAATTTGACAGGCTGGGAATCGATGCCTTTATATTCCAGGCATCGCGTATCTCTGAGCAGATTTTCAAACTTTCTTTATTGCTCTTCTGTTAACTTTTTCTCGTCTCTCTGTTGAGCTGAATCACAGTCTAAGCCCTGGGACGGTTTATGTGAGGAACATCCACCAAACTTCAGTTTGTAACGAAGCACACAAACAACAAGAAGCCTCACACTGAGGCACGTCTCGAGAATCCTTTACACCAGACGTCACTTCTCCTTTGAATCACTTAAACTTTGTGGACATCCAGTTAATTGGCTCAAGAGACGGACCGGCCTCACAACAGCTCCTCATTAATGCGCCTTCAGACTGATCAACAACAAAAAAAACATCCCTAACCACGAGAACGTCGATGCCTGAACCTAAAAATAGCTGCACAAAGAAATATCACGCAAGGCCGTGCCGTTATTCTGAATATCAGCACGACTTCAGTGTGATATTTGTTATATACAGTAACCCCCGAAACTCCGTCACGTCTCCGTCACGTCTGTTTTGTTCCGTCCTGCATCGACTTCAAACCCACCTGGAGCGTTTCAGAAGCGTTTCTCCCTCCAGACTTTGTTTACTTGCTCAGATTTGGTCATTTTCCTGGTTTATGTTCTTCTAAATATGCTTCTACATGTGGAAATATGCTACGTACTTCATTTGTTTCTCTTTTGTCTGTTTTTACCACCGGCAGTTTGCACGGAGGTGTTTTATTTTGAAAATCCAGCGGATTCTCTATGCTGTTTCTGTGTCTGACTTCCTGTCAGCTCGAGGTGCTCTGTGGGCTGCTCGCGGCATTCAATTCAACGCAGAGCCGAGCGGAGGCCCGGTTCTGGGACGCTTCTGAACCGGACCGCGGTGGAGCCGGTGGAGGTTTGAAACATTGAGTAGAACGGCCGCGTATCGCTGCGGTGACCGCGGCGCACACGCAACGCTGCACGTCTACACCCGGTGGAATCTCGGGGTAAGAAGTGACATGAGAGCTTGATGGAGCTTTAGTTTCATTCAAACTGCTAACATGTTTATTTTTTAACCTTCTGTCAACGCTACAGAAGCACTAGGTAACGTGTTAATGGTTTGTCTGACGTTGTCTGAATGTTAGTTATTGGTTTGATTAATGGTTGTGTATTGATTACTGATCAGGTGTATTATCAGCTGATCGTGTTCAGGTTCTAACAGCAGGAAATATGTTCATCTTTGGTACAATCTAAGATACGT
Organism: Sciaenops ocellatus; assembly: GCA_033000465.1. NCBI lineage: Eukaryota > Metazoa > Chordata > Actinopteri > Sciaenidae > Sciaenops > Sciaenops ocellatus. Next base: position 970,574 of record CP136871.1, on the reverse strand, counting down.
TAATGTAACGTTAATATTAGAAGAGCTGTAAAGTGATACATGTAGTTAAAGGTTATCCTCTGTATCATCGCTCACTGAAGGATCACCTCGTCTGACCTCCTCCTGCACACTTTGCCTCCACATTAAACTTTTAGCGGACTCCGTCACTTTGTGGCTCTGCAGGATTTTTAGCTTCTGCTAAAAGCTGCCTGAGTGTTTGCTGCTTGTGAACGCAGCCCTGCAGGTGGAGCAGGAAAGGTCACCTCGGTTTAATGCAGCTGATGTTCGAGGACACACGAAACGACCTCGGTACATCATTTCCTGCTTAGATCATAATCAATCCCACAATCCTCTGCTTGTCTTCAGGTGTGAGACTCCGTCAGTGCAGTGGGTGTAGGAATGTGTCCTGTGTGGAGCAGCGCTCTGCTGGTGTTCCCCGTGCGCTCTCGTGTAGATAACTACTTCAAACGCTGCTTTGAAATATTAACCTCACATCACTTGGATGCAGCGTTTATTCGGGTGGAGGCCTGGCAGAGTTTGATGCTGGAGCGCTGCTGGAGTTCTGCTGTTTTGATCCGCTGTGGAAACACAGAGGCGTCCGTTAGCTTCACGAAACGACGTTTACAGCCGAGGAGACTCAGAAATCTTAAATGTTCAAACAGGAAGTGACACAATATTTACATCCTGTTAGATCGTCATATGGTTTTCCCTCTGATGTCCTCCGGCTGCTCCGCCTCAACTCTCTGTGATTTACAGAGTTTCCTGATGGACAGTGAAGTAAACTGCTGACAACTGTAGCTGCTGTTAGCTAATGTTAGCTCAGTTTGTTAGCTGCTGTTAGCTCATGTTAGCTCAGTTTGTTAGCTGCTGTTAGCTCATGTTAGCTCAGTTTGTTAGCTCATGTTAGCTCAGTTTGTTAGCTGCTGTTAGCTGCTGTTAGCTAATGTTAGCTCAGTTTGTTAGCTGCTGTTAGCTCAGTTTGTTAGCTGCTGTTAGGTCAGAAGAAGAAGAAGAGGAAGAGGAGGTTGACAGGCCCGGGGTTATTGGGGGAATGCTGATGGTGGCTGATGGGAGCCAGTGTCGTGCCAGAACAGGAGCTGAGCGGCGATGTAACAGGCTCAGCAGCTTCTATCAAATCTAATCAAATGTATAAATCAGGCTCTGAATGATCTGTGAACTCGGAATCAAACTGGAAGCTCTGGAGATTAATTAATTATATGTTTGACTAATTATTTAAAGTATTATAGGTTTAAAATTTAAACATTCAGCCATCTTATCTTTGTATTACAAGTTTAATGAGATCTGATGTTTAAATATGCAAATGAGGTAGCTCTGAGCTTTGAATGAAAACATGTTTCCCGTCGTGTTCTCACTGGATCGTCGTTCGTGACGATGAGCGGAGGCGACGGCGTCGTCACTTTCATCTGATGACATTCTCTCTCATTCATGAACTGTCCAGAGACGACTGAGAGCGTGAGCGGATCAGAACAGCAGAACTCCAGCAGCGATCAAGCGTCAGACTCCAGCAGTTAATCCTCTTGATAAACGGCGTGAGGTTAATATTTCAAAGCAGCGTTTGAAGTAGTTATCTATACGAGAGCGCATGGGGAACACCAGTAGAGAGCTTCCATTACGGAGGACCGATTCTTACAACCTCCCCCGGAGTCCAGAGGCTGATGATGGTCTGCAGACGTGGAGACCTCCCTGCAGGTGAAAGATCAAACCTCACACCTGCAGCAGGAAATCCATGATGAAGCTGCAGCAGCACTGCAGAGAGAGAGTTTCTCATTAACGCTGTGAATTCTGTTTTTTTATTCCTGCAGGGCGTGATTGTTAAATGCAAAACAGAAAGAGAGCAGCGTTCCCCGACTCGTGTCCCGAGGACGTTCTCGTGCGTCCTCAGACGAATGTTCGCCGGAGCGTCATCGCCTGAAACAACCTTTGCTGAAAAGCTCCACCTGCGGCCTGATTTAAAAACTTTCTGAGAATATTCTCAGAGGTCTGAAGTCCAAAAAAGATTCCTGTCATCCAAAGTCGTCCAAACTCTGAAATGATTCATGAAACTTCTCACTTTTATCTCGAGGATGACGCGTGGTCGGAGAAATGTTTGTCAAAAGTTTGTCCTGGCACAAACTAACTGAAAATATGAGCTCAGTTTATGATGGACAGTGTAGCTGCTGTTAGCTAATGTTAGCTCAGTTTGTTACTTTGTTCACTTTCCTGATGGAAACAGTGATAAGTAGTGAAGCTAACTGTGGTTAGCTCGGTCAGCCGTGTAGCTGACTGAACTGACTCAGCCCGGGATGCCAGGAGCCAAACCCGGCAAGAAAACCACCTCTGAGACTTTCAGGCTTTTGTTGGCATCATCAAGTTTTTGATTTATTGAGCACAGACAGTCAACACTGTCAGCCAATCGGAAACAACTCTTTATAACACTTTTGTCCCTCACTGCCACCCGCGGCTTTTCAACACTTGGCTGTGGTTTCCTCTCGCTGCCTCTCTGTTCTGTCACTGAGACAATCCAACAAACAAACAGTCTTCATGCTGTTAGGTCGACTGTCAGCGAATCACAGCGATCAAACAGAAACCTCGACAGGAGGACCAGAGTTTTCCCTCTTCATGAATCCATCTTTCAACATGTCCTCTGTGTGTGTGTGTGATTTGAATATTTCATGTCGGCAGCTGAAGATGTCACTTATCGTTTGATGAAACAAACCTGGAAGCTCCTGCAGAGCTCTGATCCTCAAACCACAGTCCTGTCAGAGTGAAATCGTCGTCACGTAAAAGGAGGAAACATTGTTACATCACAACCTAACAGCCAACATCAACAAGGTCACCAACAGCAGACATAGCAGCCAGCTAATATTACTGACTAGTCCAACAGCAGTCAGCCCAGCTCGGCGTCTGTCTTTCAGCCTTTTATTTCACCAAGCTCTCACCAACCACTAAAAGTCAGTCCCAGATTTACTCTTGTCCGGCGGCTTCTTGCTCGCTCACTCTCTCCTTTTCTCTTCTTAGCTTCCTCCGTCAGCGTCCTCTTCACTCTCTTCTCCTCTGCCATTATGTCCATAGAGGCTGCTGAGCCCGGTTACATCATCTGCTCGCCCGGCTCCTGTTCTGGCACGACACCAGCTGCGCTCTTCGTCGTGTCTCTATTTTGTAGTAAAAACTGAGTCAGACTCGGTCGTAGAAGCTGGTTCATGAAATATCAGAGTGAGTCCATGAATCCACCTGGAGCGCGCTCAGTTCCAGTCAAGCAGTTTGACTGATCTGATTGGCCGCCACAGCATGACATTGGGTTGAATCACCTGTTCAAAGGGAAACTTACTAATTCATCAGTTACAGAAACGTCCTAACGGAAGAATTTTGTTTTTCCTCAGCGTAGTTAGAAAACATGTTTCTGTAATACAAATGTTCCAGTCGTCCTGGAAATTAGTTATTTTTCCAGACTTTGCAGATTCCCAGAAAAATAACAAACTAAATATTTATTAACTTTTGGCAGCCAGCAAACCGCCCACTGCCACATTACACCAAACACCGTCATGACCCCATCAGGGTTCACCAACACTCATTATGATGAAGCACAACAGAAAAGCAGAATGAATTCTTATTATCTGACATCCAGTTTACTGAGCTGTGAATCTAAAACAAAGTGTCAGAAATGGACTTCATTTGTTCCTCAAAAGTTCTGAGCTCGTGTTCTTCGTCTCTCTGCAGTGAGTCTCTTTCTTTTCACTCTGATTCAACATTAAGTCAAAGACCTAAGATGATCAAAAGACTGAAGAGCTGGAGGACAGCACATCACAACTTACGAATGTTTCATCATTTGTGTTCGACTCTGCAGCACGAAGCAGAAAATTCAACTTCTGAATGAGTTTCTGTCGACGTCGGTGAAGTGGGTCGAATTTACGGAGTGAACTCAGGACACAGAAAGACAGACGTGGACGAGGAGCTTATTTGTCTTCAATTCAATGTTTGTCTGCTTACATCAGTTCTTTACCTCTAAAGAGACTCACGAGGCTGCCTGAACAGAAACAGGTATAAATGTTTGTACCACCTGGCAGGATCAGCCATGCTTTACCCTGACCGTCATTTTAAAATCAAAACACGTTAATTAAAGTCCTGATCTTTGTGTCGTAGATAGTTTAAGTCGTCATCAACAACCAGAACCAGAAATATACATAATTACGTTGATATCTATGATTTTATTTTGGGGGGGTTGGTTGCGTCCCCGGTTTCTCTCAATCTTTTCTGGAAGCTGTCAGGTTGTGTTGTGAGGGAGCTCCTGACCCGCCGTGCAGAGTTCATCATCACATCATCACCATCAGTGAACAGAGGGGCTTACCCGGCTCTCACTGCAGGAGGTGGAGGCTGTTTTCTGGGGGAGTGTTCGCCAAAGAGTCGTCAGGGAGGATTGACCGCGTCAGCATGACTTTTCCACACATACCACTGGTCGATATTTGTAGCTCTACTGTTGTTTGTTCTTGTTGTTAAGTTTTTTGCCACGTTTGGTATCAAATTAAAGAGGAAGTTGATGTTTTTTGGGGGTTTTCTAGGGGAGTGTTCACCGAAGAGTCGACCGCGAGGACTGAGAAAGAAATATTCTCTTTGTGTTTGGCTCCTCTTCAGTGGTGAAAAGTGTCTTAACACTGAACTTCTTCTACTCTTCTTCATTTGCATTTTCTTTTTTTTCAGAGGAAACATCGATCTCGTTACTTATTCAACAGTTGCAGTGGCTTCATACCTTTAAGATTCAGACTGCTCATGAAAAACGTGACAAACATAAAACATGCTGCTTCCATCAATCAATAATTATTCTCAGTATAATCAGTATTTTTTCACTTCAGAGTTCATTTTTTTACACAGAGTATAATCTTCATAACTCAGCAGTTTGTAACGATTCATAAGTAATCACCTGAAAATCAGACTGAGACTTTTATCTACCATGTTTCTACAGTATCCCAGAACAGACAAATGGCTCCACATTGGGCTACCATAGTTTCTTCTTCGCACTAGGAAGGAAAGGGTGAGGCGAGGGGGTTACAATCAGCAACCACAACACTAGATGTCACTAAATCCGACACTCTGGTCCTTTAAAATACGTCTAAAAAGATTAGACTTTGATTTTCCTCGATAAAAAGTCAAAAGTTACAAACCTGTGTACATAAAATCCTTCAGGTAGATGTTAACTACGACTCCCATGATGCATTATGGCAAGACAAAACCAATCACAGCACTTAAAACTTGGTTAGCTGCCAAGCTCAAGATGACTGACAGCTGAAAACTCACTCAAAGGACAAACTAAGACTGGCTGTAGGAAAGAGAGGGTGAGGCGAGGGGTTTGTAATCAGCAACTAGATGTCACTAAGCCGCCGCACAGGTCCTTTAATCTTTCTCTAAATCCTCTGATATCATCTGCAGTCATGAACTAATTGAACGTTCAGTGGAGACCTGACGGGACAGATTTATAGACCCCGGCTGGGTAAATATTCTCAGAGTTCTTTGAGGACAGCTGGTTCTTCTTTTTGGTGCCTCTGTAAAGAGCTTACGGAGGTCACGGAGAGGCTTAACCTGCCGGGAAAACTTTCAGCACGGACGACCTGGAAGACGTCCTGCAGAGGCTGGAAGTCACTTCAAGTAGCAAGATAACGGACTCAGGCAGGTCAAGTCAAACTTTGGATACCAAACTCTGAGAGAGACAACATACGTGACTAAAAAACACGTGATCTACATCCAGTTTTTAGACAGTCTGTGGAGTGTTTTGATTACTTGGACTTCAGGTTCAGGTCATGCATGGATACAAAGACTAAAAAACATGAAAGTCTACATGGTAAAAATACGTTGTTCCAGTATTTATATTTGAAGACTGAAAGTCATTTTCTCTGGTAAACAAAGATAATAAGAAGGTCGTGACTGGAGAATTCCTCTGGAGCATTTTTTTATGCAGACTTAAAGATCTTCTACCTTTAAATTCCATCGGGCGTGGACTCGCCGCGTTGCGTGTGCACAAACAAATGAAGTACGTAACATATTTCCATATGTAGAAACATATTTAGAAGAACATAAACCAGGAAAATGACCAAATCTGAGCAAGTAAACAAAGTCTGGAGGGAGAAACGCTTCTGAAACGCTCCCGGTGGAGTTTGAAGTCGATGTAGGACGGAACAAAACAGTGACGCAGCCGTGACGTGACGGAGACGTGTCCGGTGGAGTTTCAGGGTTAGGAATATTTCCAAGTTACCAAAGCGTAACAGAATGTCTGACACCAGATGGACCGCTGCTTTTCACAAAGACTTTGGCACAACCAGAAGATACGAACTCGGTCTGCTGAAACGGATCCACACCCTCCAGCAGGAGCGCTGAGCCCGACTAAATTTGGACTTCTGGTTGAGGAGCGATAAAGAAACATCTCCAGCAGGAATCCCTCCTAATCAGACGTAGTAAAAGTAGACGGTTTCCCAAACTTGAAGCCACGTCTCCTCTGGTTTTACCGTCTTAGCTTCTTTTCCAAACACTGCTTTATGTAATTAGTTGAATTTTAATTCATCGAGGTGAAGTCTTAAAATATGCCTCTGATGCCTTTAGTGTTTTTTGAATTATGAGCCATCCACAAGAGTTTTAAAGAGTTTATTCAGCTGAAGAAGAATTTGAACAAAAGCTGTCAGACAAATGTGGTATAAGAGTATAAATGGAAATACTTGAGGAGTATTTGAGTAAAAGTACTCGTTTGAGGCTGACTGGATAAACAAACAGCCTCTTTGTGAGCGTGGAGACCTGCAGCATGAAACTAATTCAACAAGTCAAATCCAATTTCACAGTGAGGAGCTCTGAGCTGGTTTGACACGAACACGTCGTCTGGGGAAACATCGCCGAGCATGTGTTCGAAATAAAACCCAACACACGGATGTCTGACATCTGAAACATGTCGGTTAATTAATAAACACACACAGCCTCTGATTCTTCAGATTCTCCGCCCGCCTGCGGAGCTTCGTCCTGTCGCTCTTCACACCGATCATCAACACCTCCCGACTCTGTTTCCGGAAATGTTTTAATCAGAGCTGAACCGTGTGAAGCGCCCGTAGCTTCGTTACGAAGAGTCAGTGAATGAATGGATGAAGCGGCACGAAGAAGTCTCTTTATATCAGTTTTATACTGTGTCTAAAATCTGATCCAGTTTGAATAAAGTTCTAAAGCTGTGGTTCTGTACAGTAATCAGTGAGGCCCGGACAGAGACGACTATCAAACAGGAAGCACTCCGCTCCACAAACTCTAATATAACATGAAGAATACCTGAAAAATCATTTTCACTTCTCAGCTGAAGACTGATCCAGATGCTTCATGTAATAAAGAGACTTTGGCGTTGATGATGACAGTTTGAGTTTCAGGGCTGGAATCATAATTACCAGCTAATTGGGCGGCAGTAGCTCAGACCACGGGGGACTTGGCTCGGGAGCCGAGCTGGTTCAAGTCCAGCTCGGAGCACAGTGCAGACTGAGGGAGGACGGGGAGCTGGAGAGGAGCCAGTTCACCTCCTTCAGTTGCCCCTGAGAACGGCAGTAAACCCAGTAAACTGCTCCCGGGGTGCCGCCATCACTGAAGCATCGCTCCACATTTACAATGCAGTCGCTGGATGATCACTCGGAGCCCAGCAGAGACAGAAATAGAATAATTCTCTCCCATCTCGTGCCAGAAATTACACTGAAATGAAAAACATCATTAATTTATGTGAAGCTGCTTTCACGACCTCTGCAAGCTGTTTGAAGACTTATCGGATAACATGGATGATAAATGTGACACGAACAAGTTATTTTTACTCAGTTAGTCCTTTATGCACAAAATATGAAGTCAACGTCCAAAATAAATACACTTTTGGACGTGGTCTCCGTGACGTCCCCGCAGACTGTCTAAAACCTGGACGTAGTCTCCGTGACGTCCCCGCAGGCTGTCTAAAACCTGGACGTAGTCTCCGTGACGTCCCCGCAGACTGTCTAAAACCTGGACGTAGTCTCCGTGACGTCCCCGCAGACTGCCTAAAACCTAGACGTAGTCTCCGTGACGTCCCCGCAGACTGTCTAAAACCTGGACGTAGTCTCCGTGACGTCCCCGCAGACTGCCTAAAACCTAGACGTAGTCTCCGTGACGTCCCCGCAGACTGTCTAAAACCTGGACGTAGTCTCCGTGACGTCCCCGCAGACTGTCTAAAACCTGGACGTAGTCTCTGTGACGTCCCCGCAGACTGTCTAAAACCTGGATGTAGTCTCCGTGATGTCCCCGCAGACTGTCTAAAACCTGGATGTAGTCTCCGTGACGTCCCCGCAGACTGTCTAAAACCTGGATGTAGTCTCCGTGATGTCCCCGCAGACTGTCTAAAACCTGGATGTAGTCTCCGTGACAAACTTCTGAAGACCAGCGTCAAGTAGAGGTTTGAGGAACTTCCTGTGTTGGCTTCACTTCACAGTCACGGAGGTTGCTGATTGGTTTTCAGACACAGCGTGTTAACCATGACGTTGTCACCTGAACACTGCACAAAGTTCACCTCGTCTTCGCTCATTAAACTCTGAAAGTTGGGCGCTGCCTCCTGCTGACAGGACTCAGTCGGACATCTTTAGGTTCCATACGAGGACCCATGCTGAGCGCTGATGTATGCAGACACACACTTCAAAGCCTCCCCTCGCTGCACTCATCATCACTTTGTAACGTATGGATGGGACGTTATCTCCGACATAGTTTAACACATATTTAATTACTGTTCGACATCGGAGCGCTGTGACGTCTGACGACCAACCCCCCGCTGTGTCTCCTCCCCGCTGCTTTACAACCTCCCAGGAGCTCTTCCTTTATCTGCTCTTTGTTATTTTGGGTCACCCTCGTGTACCGAGCACAGCGGGAGTCGTGTTGTTACCCATGCTGAGTTGCAGAGACAGACCGCGGGGTGTCGGGGAGGTTTGATGCTCGGTGATGATGTAAACTGTGAAATCAGTCACATTCATTCGGCAGAAACCTCGAGGGGTCTCATCAACACCCGGGGAGGGAAATCACGGCGAAACAAGCCGGAGAGCTAACTGTATCCCACGTGAGCACTTCATTATTAACATTCATTCAAAAGGTAACGTCTCCTCACCAGGTGGGTTGATTTCTGAATTACCAAAAAATGAAGGAACAAGCCTTCAATGTTCTGACTGGAAAGTGTTACAAATACTCACAGAGGGTTTACTGAACAATCCTGACGTCAGTACAGAGGTTCGAAGAGGCACGAGACGACTAGAGATACATAATAATATAATAATAATGTTCTGTCTGTTTACACAAACCAGGTTTTTCATTTTGTTGCTGTTTTAACTGTAAAAACACGACTAGCTCTTTGTATCTTTGATACATTCTGATATCACGTGACATAAAATATATATTTGAGTGTCATCAACATAATGATGGAGGGTTTTTCCTGATAAGTTAGCAGAAAGGCAGCTAAACAACAGTGGACCTAAAATTGACCCGAGGAACCATTAAAATATTGCACAGCAGCTCACCGACCTGCATCCCCTCTGCTACGACCCAGCCGCTAAAGTGTTGACTCAAACTCAGTTTAAGAAGCTACAAATGTCTATATATATATATATATATATATATATATATATATATATATATATATATACACCATATTTGGTGTCATATTAAAGAGGAAGGTTTTTTTTTGACAGAAAGCTCACTTCACTGACGTTTAAACATCGTAGATTATTAAAACAAGATGTCTAAATGTATGATGAGATCAGTTTTGATCAAAGGTGTCTGTGCTGTCACTGCTACCAGAAAATAAATAAATAAATATATATAAATATATGTTATGCCCGGCTTGTTGAAGAACATAACAAAGAACGTGAATACTTGACCAAAGCAGGATTTATTAAAGTCAACTTAATTGCTACGAAACTTTGTGCTAAAGGCAACACTAGACACGATCAGAGCCGAGGCCAAAAGGCAAGAGGAGGAAAGAGGAAGCCATCTTGAGATGATCCAGCTTATAAAGGCTGGAAGAAGGTGACGGAGCGAGCAGAACACAGCCTGAAGGCAGAGGACTGTCACACACACACGCACACATATTATATATATAAATATATAGCTGAGCAAGCAGGCAATGTAACCGGGCTCAGCAGCTTCTATGGACAAAGTGGCAGAGCAGAAGAGACTCAAAGTTCTTTGCTTTGTTCTGGAGCTTTCTATAATCTGAGGCAGAAGTTGGGAACACACAAACATTCAGGACTAACTGAAAAACAAGCCTACCGTCCTCCCTCCGCCCCACGCTGCAGGACAATTGCATTATGGGTTGACAAATCCAATATTGACCCAATGAAGCGTTCCAGGATCGATACAGTGTTTTGACAGCCTGCAGGGATTTGAGTTATTTGAAAGAATCCTTCTTTTCAAACACCACCAGTCCAGAGACTACGTCCAGGTTTTAGACAGTCACAGAGACTACGTCCAGGTTTTAGACAGTCACAGAGACTACGTCCAGGTTTTAGACAAACTGCGGGGACGTCATGGAGACTACGTCCAGGTTTTAGACAGTCACAGAGACTACGTCCAAGTTTTAGACAGTCACAGAGACTACGTCCAGGTTTTAGACAGTCACAGAGACTACGTCCAGGTTTTAGACAGTCTTTGTGGTCATTAAGCGCCTGCTGTCATGTTAATGAAGGTAAACAGTCGTCTAGTGTCTTTGAGCAGTTTATTGTCACGTTACATAAAAACATCAGAACATAACTCGTCCTCACAGGCAGCAGCAGAAGAAGCTGTTGAATAACAGCACTTCCTGTGAGCTGCAGAACAAACAAGCCAAATGTTCAGAGACTGTTTCACTGTGTGAAGTGAATCGAAGCGTGGGAGGAATTCAGCGGGACGCTGCGGTCAGCCACGCTCGCTTCAAATTAACTTTAATCACCAACTCAGCGTTGACACGGCGACGGGGTTTGACGGACAGCCGTGTGCAGTGAACGTACACTGATCATACGGGATCACATGATGGACATGAAGCTGAGCCTGAAGTGGACCGGACCCGGTCAGAGCAGCTCGTGTTTGTTTTATCGTGGAGCTGCAGGGCGGTGTTAGCCTGCGTGGAGCTCCCAGCAGGTGGAGGATGAAACAACAAAAATGTGAAGTCATTCTTGAAATAAAAAAAGGTTTCTTCAGACGGCTCGTTTCCTGGAAACAGCAAAGCCACGAGTTCATTTCAAGGCGTACAGCTCCAGTTATTCACAGAGACTGAATAATAAAGAAGATATGGACGACCTGTCGGCTGTGTGTGCTTCTTCCTTTAAAGGATTAGCTCGAGTTATTTAAAGTCTGCTTGCATGAGGTTCTGATCCGCAGTGTCTCAACACTTCTGAAACATTACAGTAAGATATGAAGCCACGAAACAGCGCTGCGACGTCACAGAGCCGAGTCCGGTCGAATGTCCCCGTAAGAAAAGTGTCGCTGTGGATGGGGCAGCAACAAAAGAGTCAGGTAGCATTAGCATCCATCAGCAGCACAATGTCTTCGTAGCTTTCCGGAGTTTGTCTTCAGGAACTCACAAGAAGAAAATCAACAGATTTAGAGGTCGACCCGGTCAGTCCTCCCTGCCGACTCTTCGGCGCACATTCCACCCCAGAAAACAGCCTCCGCCTCCTGCAGTGAGAGCCGGGTCAGTCCCTCTGAACTCTGCACGGTGGGTCAGGAGCTCCCTCACAACACAATCTGACAGAGGAAATTGGGTGGAAACCCACCAAAATAAAATCATAGATATCAACATAGTGTTGTATATTTCTGGTTCTGGTTACTGGTGACAACTTGAACTATCTTCAGTACAAAGATCAGGACTTTATTTAGCTGGGAATGATTTTAAAATGACGTTGTGATGTTTCCCTGATCAGTTGTGTTCGATGCACCTGCAGTTTGCACTCAGACGGTTTAACGTCTCCGCGTGCTCACGCTGATGTGCTTCCATATCAAAGTGACACTGTAACAGCTGAGGAAACACTGATTACGACATTCAAACACTTTGTCTGGAACAGTTTATGGAAGCATCACATCTGTCAGTCTGCATGTTCCAGCCCGTTTATCACAACCTGCACGCTTTAGACTTGTATAGAGGAAACAAGGCTCGGACAGGAGGGGGTTAAAATCAATCTGGGCAGGAGAGGGTGGAGGTGGGATTTGAACACAGTTTGGGTGTCGGGCTGTCAGATGTGAGGGGGGTCGGGACTTCGAGAGCCTGAGGCAGTGCAGCTCAAAGTCTGAACACTTCAGGTGCTGAGGCGCGATGATCAACCGGGCCTGACTAGGAGTAAACAAACGCTTCGGTTCAGATCAGTTATACCGGCGAGACGCAGCTGAGACGTGAGTCTGCAGATTAAAATGAGAGAGAGCACGACAGCGTCCAGTCTGTTCACACACAGTCACACAAGATGAATTCTGTTCTCACACGCCTCAACGCTCTGATTTACAGAGTTTCCTGATGGACAGTGAAGTAAACTGCTGACAACTGTAGCTGCTGTTAGCTCATGTTATCTCAGTTTGTTAGCTGCTGTTAACTAATGTTAGCTCAGTTTGTTAGCCGGACTGTGAGCTCAGAGCACCGGGGGAGTGTTAGTGTTTGTACCACAGGAGGTTTGGACCACCGGGAAGAAGAAGAAGAAGAAGAAGAAGAAGAGGTTTACAGGCCCAGCAGTCAGCAGCTTCTATGGACATAATGGCAGAGGAGAAGAGAATGAAGAGGACGCTGACGGAGGAAGCTAAGAAGAGAAAAGGAGAGAGTGAGCGAGCAAGAAGCCGCCGGACAAGAGTAAATCTGGGACTGACTTTTAGTGGTTGGTGAGAGCTTGGTGAAATAAAAGGCTGAAAGACAGACGCCGAGCTGGGCTGACTGCTGTTGGACTAGTCAGTAATATTAGCTGGCTGCTATGTCTGCTGTTGTTGCGGGTTGCGAGGTTGACTGTAACACCGGTGTCTCTGACAGACACCTCAAACGTTGCTGTAGAAACACCTTGTGAAGACGTTTGCTTCCTGTTCTGTCGCTCGTTGCAGTGTTTTATTATTTGTTTTATCCATCAGAATTTGTTTCTGTTCGTCTGTGATGATGAATAAAGTCGACAGCAAAGCTCGAGCTGTCCGACCTACATTAGTCAGTGTCGGCGTCTTCGCGGCTGTTTGCAGATTTCATATTTCTCTTTTTGTTTTCATGGATTTTCTCCTTCATGCAGCAGCTCGACTTACTGACTGTTGTTGCGGTGTGTCATCAGTGAGTTAGACGCGATGATGAAAGTGTCCTCCGACAAAGACAGTCTGTCTCAGTCTTTTCAAACGTCGCCCCTGAGGACGAGGTAAAGACGAGTGTGTCCCCACAGCACCAACCGTGGATGTACAAACGCTCCGTCAGAGGTTGTGTGACATTTCATCAGCCGGCAACTTTTTCAAAAGTGTTTTCATCAGCTGACTTTATATCTACAGACGCCGCCATGCTGAACCGCCGTGTTTCCACAGGAGCCCAGAGCGGACAAACTAAACTCTGACTCTGAAATTTGAGTTTTTCATGGTCACATCAGTTTCCTGTATCTTCACATACAACGCCACACACTGATCCTCAAGACCTTTAAAGCCTGACGCTATGCATTGCAGCTAGCACTATGAGCTAGCATCAGTATCTACCTTCCTTGGACCGAACAGAACCTCCTAACCAGCAGTGTCCAGTCTAACAGTGAATACAGCAACAGAACCTCTGAACCAGCAGTGTCCAGTCTAACAGTGAATACAGCAACAGAACCTCTGAACCAGCAGTGTCCAGTCTAACAGTGAATACAGCAACAGAACCTCTGAACCAGCAGTGTCCAGTCTAACAGTGAATACAGCAACAGAACCTCTGAACCAGCAGTGTCCAGTCTAACAGTGAATACAGCAACAGAACCTCTGAACCAGCAGTGTCCAGTCTAACAGTGAACACAGCAGCCTACCGAGGTGGTTTTCTTGCCGGGTTTGGCTCCTGGCATCCCGGGCTGAGTCAGTTCAGTTAGCTACACGGCTGACCGAGCTAACCACAGTTAGCGGCTCGCTACTTATCAATCTTTACATCAAGTGATGGTAGCTAATGTTAGCAGTGAGCAGTGAGTTAATTTGGATGAAAAAAAACTAAGTTCATAACATTAGCTAATGTTAGCAGTTAGCTACATTAGCTATATCTCAAAACTAGCAAAATCTACAACATTGGCTCATATTATCAGTTAGCTATGTTAGCCTTTTCCCAAAAAAAGCAAGGACCAAACATTAACTTATGTTAGCAGTTAGCTACATTAGCATGTGGTTAGGCTAAAGCTATGTGTACATCATAAACTGTGTAACTCACAGAGAGTTGAAGCAGAGCAGCCAGAGGACATCAAGTAATGGTAGCTAATGTTAGCTCACTGCTAACATTAGCTACCATATCTCAAAATTAGCTAAATCTACACCATTAGCTATTAGCAGTTAGCTATTTCCCAAAACTAGAAAGGTCCATAAGATTAACTCATAATAGCCGTTAGCTACATTAGCACTAGCTCCAAATAAACTAGATATTCAGTGTTAGCTGTATTAACTTTATTATATTAGCTTCACCTCTACTGCTCTCAAAGGATGTGCTCAAACCCGGTCCGGTCCAGCTTCTGTTGCCTGCTAACGGCAGATTCAGTTAGCGTTTAGCTTCTTTAGCAAGAGGCTAAAGCTATCTGTCTGAAATACTGAAAAAACATGACTTTGTGTCGGTGTTGGACAGACACTGGAGGACACTTAAAGTTTGACTTCATGGAGACTTTAACATGCACAAAGACACAGAGTGAAAATGGGAAATGAAATGAGAATAAAGCTTTTCTGAGCTGGAGAAAGACGTGCAGAGGGAAGAAGAAGAAGAAGTGTGGCATGAAAAAGGATGAAATGAGCAGAAGACGTGAACAACGGAAAAGCGTGTTGCACATGGACAGTGGAGAAGTGGATTATTCTGCAGCGGTGGTTCAAAAAGTTTCTGTGGATGTTTTGATGCTTTAAATAAAACTAGGTCACAATAGGAACTGTAAATCTGACTCCAGCTGCAGGCTTCAACTTTTCAGAGCCACCTTTCAAACCTCACAGTATTCCTTTACATCCACATCCACAGCACCACTCTACTATTTCTGGCTGATTGCTCTGTGCACAGACCTCGGGGGGGATCCAGCAGAGCCTCTCTGCAGATAACGTCTCTCAGCTTTGCCTGCTTCACCTTCCTGTCCCAGACCTCTGACTTCCATTCAACAAGCCTGAGTTACCACAGGAACAGAGTAAGCGCGGTCACCAACAGCAGACACAGCAGCCAGCTAATATTACTGACTAGTCCAACAGCAGTCAGCCCAGCTCGGCGTCTGTCTTTCAGCCTTTTATTTCACCAAGCTCTCACCAACCACTAAAAGTCAGTCCCAGATTTACTCTTGTCCGGCGGCTTCTTGCTCGCTCACTCTCTCCTTTTCTCTTCTTAGCTTCCTCCGTCAGCGTCCTCTTCACTCTCTTCTCCTCTGCCATTATGTCCATAGAGGCTGCTGAGCCTGGTTACATTGCCCACTCGCCCTGCTCCTGTTCTGGCATGACACCGGCTCCGCTGGGGAGCGGAGCCGGTGTCATTCCCTGAAAACCTCCTCTTCTTCTTGCCTGTGGAACAAACACTAACACTGCCAGTCCAGGCAGCCTGGCTAACAAACTGAGCTAAGATTAGCTAACAGCAGCTAACAAACTGAGCTAACATTAGCTAAAAGTAGCTAACAAACAAACTGAGCTAACATTAGCTAACATCAGCTAACAAACTGAGCTAACATTAACTAACAGCAGCTAACAAACTGAGCTAACATTAACTAACAGCAGCTAACAAACTGAGCTAACAGCAGCTAATGGTTGTCTGGGCGTTGGCTGGAGGTTTTTGCAGTTTCGTCTCTGATTGTTCAGTAACTGGACGTCCACGTCGTTCTCTGAAAAGATGGAGGACCTTTTTGGAGTAG
This sequence comes from Sciaenops ocellatus, assembly GCA_033000465.1. NCBI lineage: Eukaryota > Metazoa > Chordata > Actinopteri > Sciaenidae > Sciaenops > Sciaenops ocellatus. The sequence goes on along the minus strand of CP136871.1, from coordinate 954,573 downwards.
TTGTTCATTTTTTGGCTTTTTATTTTTCTCAGATAAACTCTCGGAGACGTTGGCGGTGCTCCCCGTGGATTTCATCTTTTTTTTTTTTGTTTGCATGTTTTTAATCTTTCTCATGTTCCCTCCACACACACACACACACACACACACACACACACACGTGTTTGTGCTGCTGTGTTGCCAAACTCCCATCGGTGCTGCCAGGATCTGATCCGACTCTCATCCTGCAGATTTATCCGGCAGGAGGCAGAGATGGATGGTAGGAAACGGTCCGCTGGGACGGACATCAGCTGAAAGGAGACAGAAATAGAAGCGAGGTGATTGAAAATGTGTCTTAATAACTGTTTCTGTTTTCATGCTGCACTGCTGTCGACTGTGCTCAAAGTGCCCTTCAGCTGATACAACTCCAGACCTGCGCTCGGTCTCTGCGCGGCACTCAGCTGAAGGTTAAGAGCAGTCAACTTAAATGCCAACGACTGTCTGAAGAATGTGCAGAAACCGAAGCCGACCGGGCCGCAGAGCGCCGGCCGGCTGGACGACGGCCAAACAAAAGAATCTCTGCTTCTCTGTGGAAGGTTAAAAAGACAGAACGTGAAGCACGGCCGCCTGTCGAGCTTTTCTCCTCCTCTGTGAAGACGACGGAAACTGAACTGTAGAAAGTTTCTTCTGAATCATCGTGGCAGTCACGAGCCAGACATGATTTAACAATGACAACAACGACCACCTGTCAGGAAACAAGCGAACGTCTGAGAGCAGAGACAAAACTCAATAATAAATCATTGCACACTCTGAAACAGACCGGCAGGTGAGGCGCTCGTTCACACGTGGGAACCGACCTGAACTCAATGTGTTGAAGTTCCTGATTCAAAGGAGACCCGAGGACAGTCAGTGTGCAAAAAAAGGGACTTACCCCGCTATGACTGCCAGGACGAAGGCCGACTGCTTAAAACCACATGAGTGAACCTAACAGGACAAACAGCAGCCTGCCGAGCTGCTTTTGGCTCCTGGAGTCACTTCAGGGCCTCATCAGCAGATAAAGATCACCTGTGAGCGTGCTGCTCAGAGCGGGATTCGAACTCACAACTTGTGGATCTAAAAGTTCCTCTGCGCCCTGACATGAACCCACTGGACCAGTGAAGATGTAGGAGGACATGAGGAGCAGTGAGCAGTGGACCATGTGGTCCAAAAGGACATGGAGACGTGGCTTTCCTTCTACATGATGAGACAAACAAAGTGAAGAACAGAAATGTTCTTCAGCAGCTCTATCAGGACTGATGGAGGAGAATCTTCAGCATGATTCCTCCCCTCAGTCTGATCCTGGTTCTTCTTCTTCATCAGTACTGAAGATGGTCCAGTGGGGAAGGACGCCGACCGCCAACGTGGAGACGTGGGATCCAACCTCGGCTCCGACAACCTGAGGTACGTGACCAAAGTGTGTTTCACTACGTCTAAACAGTTTTTGAGCTTCTGTGCAGTGATCAGTGAAGCCCGGCTGTAGATGAAACTCTGATCACTGTGAAACTGTAATAACTGTAGAATCTTCTCTCTGCAGGGAAATATTCCTCGGCGCCCGCTGAGCGCCAAGTCAATCGGACAAACGAGTGTTTGAAAAAGTCGAAGACGGACAGACGGAGGCTTCGATTACCTCGCTCCCATGTGAGGCGGCATCATTCAAACCATTTTAGAGCGAAGACGAGGCTCTGCATATAAGAGGTCAGCCCCCACGGACCTCCTCCCTTCCTGCCTTCCTCCCTTCCTCCCTTCCTACCCTTCCTTCCTCCCCGCTGATTTTCTGAAGATGTCGGTCTGCAGACTGATCCTCAGATCCAACAGCAGGGAGCTCAGAGTCTTTTATATCTGTGCCAGAGTGTTATGTAAATGTTATTATACCATCTGCATGGAGGGTGAAAATCTGCTCTAAAACCTTCATGGGAAGAGAAAGCAACAAGTCTCTAAACAGCTGCTAATCTTAGATAATGACTATTCCCCGCTTCAGCTTAATATCTGTCGCCTCTCCAAAAAAAAAAAAAAAAAAAAACCTCCAGAGGAAAATTATTTAGCAGCAAACATTTGAGCAGCCGGCTGGTTTCAGGAACATCACGTGGCCTTACATACAAATGAGCTCATCTGAATTGCACACGAGTGAAGTCAGCCTGTGTCATCTTTAAGGCAGCAAAAATACAACATGCTTAAAACACGCAGTCCAACACACACACACACATACACACAATGTGATAGTGATAAGCAGTGTCTGTTCACATGCAGAATTTATGACCCCCGACTGTTCTCCATCAAAACAATCACGCCCACTGAGAACACCACACACACATACATTCCTACCATACCAACAGGGGACTATTACAGTACAGCGACCAAGTGTGGACTTCAGCTTCTGGCCATTTAGAAATAGAAAATACACTTAATAGTTAATTAGTTTAAGGTCTAATTTATGATTATAATATTACTGCAAATGTGATTGAAGAAATTACAAAGTGGGGACTTCAGTGATTTCTACCTATCACAGAGGGGACGTCCATTTACTGCAGTGTACGTAGTGTGCAGAGTGTTTGTTTGTTTTGTTTTTTCCAAAAAATGGACAATTTAACTTTAATGTTTTTAATAATACAAACCAAGGGTCTTCAACCAGTGGTCCACGACCCCTAGGGGGTCCGCAGAGGACAATTTTTGTCATAATAACTGACAATTTTCACCAAAGTAATGGTGAATGTCAGGGTGCAGATATTACTAAACTACAAACAGCGGAGGCATTTGTGAATCAAATTGGAAGAATCTGTGCACATGTCCAAAGATGCACAGCTCTTGGCATTTAATAGACAGTAATTATTATGCATGAATATAGGCTAATAACACAGAATATAAATAGGTGTAGTAAATATAAAACTTATTATAGTCCAGGCTTAAAATATGTAAACATTTTATATGTGTAAAGTATTAATTACACATGGGGGCTGAAAAAGGTTGAAGACTCTTGATATAAATATTTTCACTCCAAAACAAATATTACATTTTGCACCAGAAGTCACAAAATGCTGCGACTTTTATTCATTTTTTACAGTCATTTAATTGTATATCATTTGTTTTTAGTTATATTTCTTATTTCTATAAATAATATAGATATTCCTATTTTTTATGTAGTTTTCTATTTGTATCTTTGCATAGGTTATATCTATCTATCTATCTATCTATCTATCTATCTATCTGACGTTTTGATAATAGACAAACAATTTCACATAATTTTTTATATATTTTAATTGTATTACAGCCTTTACTGTATATTAAAAAAACACTATACACTCGATAGTGATATGTATATTGTACTTAATACATACTTAATAACTCAATAACCAAATCTTGGTGCATCGTTGTGGCTCATTGATGCATTTTTAATAGTTTCAGACAACAATAGAGCTGTACGGCACAGAGGAAGGAGATATATCAGGTTTTGATGGATGCAAACATTCACTGTCTGAGTCTGAACAGATTTGTTGACTGGAGAAAAAATATAAATATATAAAATATAAATATATAATCCATATGCTGTGTGGTTGAAAAATGATTTGACCATATCAGATAGAGTGTGTGCAGCGTGTTAAAGCCAAAAATGCGTGCTTCATTTGCCCTTCCACATTTCCTACAATGCACAGCAGACATCGACCTCCACTGCTGCAATGTCAGACCACTTCCTGTTTGTAGTCATGTTCCCTTCACGTAAACACTTCCCTGGAGGCAAAAACACATCTCACCTCATTTTCACCTAATTCCTCCACGCTGCCATCTGTGGCAGATGAGATTAGCATAATGCCCTTTTCACTGTAACACACACTGAACACATTACTCATGATTCTGTTAAATCTTGGCGTAATATATTAAAAGCAAATTATTACATAGAGTCGTGTATGTACGTATTATAAGCAACATTTTTAGTCATGAAAGAAGGTGTGATCTGTCTGGAACCACCTGGGGACACAACACAGGTGTCAGGATGTTATGATGCAGAAAGGTGACAAACATGTATGTATCTATATGCTGTGACCTGACATACCCATATCACCCTAATAGAAATTCACTACAGAGAAAGTTACAGGACCTCCATCATTAGTTGGAACCATCTAATGAACTTCTTGCTCTGATCTGCAATTTGCTCAAGCTTGTGAATGTTTTTCATTTCCCCACTGGACTGAGATCAGGTCTCATTACTGGCCAATTTAAAACAGCTTCTTCCTTTGTGACTATTCATTTGTGCTCTTGAATGTCTGATTTGGCTCTTTGTTGTGCTGGGGGACCCGTGAACCTCGACCCAAACATAGTTTTCTTAGATTGGGTATTACATTTCACTGTAAATTGCTTTGGTAATCCGTCTATTCATTTTCTTCCAGTTATCTGGGGTTGGGTTGCGGTTGCAGCAGGTTTTAGCAGTGTGTTCCAGACGTCCTTCTCTACAGTGATGCATTCAAGCTCCTCCTGGGGGATCCCGAGGCGTTTCTGGACATTGGATGCGCCTGGAAAACCTCCAAAGGGTGGCGCCCAAGAGACATCCTAAACAGATGCACGAACACCCCGGCGGCCTTAGATGTGAGGGATCAGCGCCTCTACTCCAAACTCCCTCTGGATATCTTAAAGTCCTTCGCTTGCTTGGGGAAGCAACTCTGATTTAATGATTCAGTTAATGCGGTTTATGCCTCCAGTACCAGAAGCTGCAAAGCTATTGCATAACATCATGGCTCCTCTTCTATGTTTAACTGTAACTACGATAAGCTTCGAGATCAGTTGTGACTTTTTGTGTTTCATCAGCAGTCGGGTACTCATAAGCCTTCTTGGTTTAATTTGCCGTGTACGGTACGCTCCAGGTCAGCCTGCAGCTCCTCTTTTCCCAAATGTTCTTGACACTTCCACAAGTAGCAAAACTTCTTAATAAGGTTATGCACTGCTGGAGCAGGGGTACCAAGGTCTTTGGAGATGGCCTTGTACCCTTTAGAAATCTTGTGTTTAGTGATAATGGCATTTCTGATGCTCTCAGACAGCTCTCTTGTCTTTGCCATTGTGAAAACAAGGAACTGGGGAATAAAGTCGTCTTTTTAAGCTTTAAAGCCGTCATTCATTGGTGAATTCAAGTCATGTCAGCATCCAGTTTGAGAATCCTTTAGTCGATGGTGTACAGGGAGGCTTTGAATAAATGCAAAGCGCATGAAATTTATTTTAGACTTGCTGTGAATGTGCCGTTACAACCAAACCCTGCGGGGACCGCTGAGCTTGTTTAACTTGGCATGAAGGGAAATTGCGTTATTCATCAACTTGGGTGTTATGCTCATATTTTTGTGATTTTCTTTTTTGGAAACACAAACTCTGGCAAGAAGCATGTCAATTTGTAGAAGGAGTGAATGTGTCATTACTTTATGATTATTATACTTTAATTTCTTTCTTCTCCTGCATCAAAACTGTGACAAACAACCCAAAGGTACACGAGTCCTGCTGACTCACAGTTTTACTCACAAAGATCAGATCTGTGAGACGGAAACACACCAACATTCTCACATCAGAACGCACAATCTGATTTGACTTGACAGTTTAATTTGGACCTCGCTGCCTCATCACTTTTACAGTGTTTCTGTCGGACTGTTTTCAAAGCTGAGGCGCCGTTCCTGATGGAAAAAACAAACATATGAAATAAATCATGTCACAAATGAAGGTTTTTGCCATCCAAACAGGCTGCTGTTGTTTTGCATTTCAGCTCTGCGTTCGGGTTGATCTGCTGCTCAGTCGAGTCATTCAGCCGACACTGACGGTAATAACAGACTGCGAGCAGATAACACCGTTTATTTCAGACGAGTTTAAGTCCCCGTGTGCAGACAGACGGGATTTCATTGCAAATTCTGTCAATCAAGTCCAAACTGTTTATAAGTCAAATATGCAGCAAACACTTGATGATGACACAAAAAAGCTGTTTTTGCACCAATGTTTCCAGCCCTGTTCACCTCCTGTGACAGACTGTTCAGACATTTGTACCTGAAGCAAACAGCGACTGTAGTCATTGATATGAATCCATGAAAACACTTCATCAGTGTAGTAATGGTGTTTAAATAACTGAACTGAAAATAAAGTACTCATTTCACGATTCAATTATTAAAGAGAAATGAGTTATGTCACCTCTGTAAGATGAATTAACTCTTTTTATGCCTGATTAAATGTTTTTGTAGAAACTTTAAAGGGTCAACATTTTCATAAAAAATATCTTTTTAAACAAAATTATTTATTATAGTATATTTTTATATCTGTGTTATCATTAGATATTGTTAGTTTTAGATTTTTTTAGGCTTTTAACACTTTTTTTTAACAGTTTGAAGTTTGAATTCTTGTGTAGGACAAAGGGTGTTTTCTGACACACGGCAAGTTCAGGAGTAAAAATAATTAAAGTAGTTCAAAATATGTTATAAATCAAATTTACTTCATATATATAAATCCTTTAAAGATACAATTTCACCCCAATAAAATGTAACATGCACAAGAACATCTACCCACTTCAATAATGAAGATCTTCACTTTACTGTGTCAGATTTACAGAATATAATCTTCATGACTCTGTTTTCATGTTTATTTTTAGTGTTTGATGTTTTTGTTACCTTAGCATGAGCAAACTCTGGCTCTGGATGGGGTGTTTCACGGCTTTGTAGTTTCTTCTACATGTTAGGAATGAGAGGGTGATTGGAGGGGGCTGCAATCCGCAACAACATCGCGGGATGCAAGAAGAAGGCACCTCTAAAATGTGTTGATCCAGGACTGGTTCGCTGCTCTCAGCACTCTTCTCGTTATCTAACCAGTATTTGTTTAATGCTCCTCCGTTTCTGTGCAGCTGACAGAGTTTAAACTAAAAATTAAATTAGGTTCGATTTTGCTGGAATACGTTTACTTTCATCCCAAACTCTTTAAATCTCAGACCTAATTACTTTGTGTGTGCGCTGGCTGATTCGTGTGAGGCGGATCAGAGAACTTCCCCTCTTTTAACCCTCGACTGAGAGCTGCAGAGCTAAATTTAATTTATGTGGTGACTTCTTTATCATTTACTGTTTAATTATCTAGAACTTTAAATCTGTCCTGTCCTTGTGAGTCGTGTCATGATATCAGATTTAGTATTTGTTTTGATTTATTGCCTCCAGTGTCAGAGAGTAATCCCACTGTGGTTAATATGTTCAGCTGTACTCGAGTATTTGTTCTGATTACATTACTTTTGATCAAAAACTAACTAGTTGATGAACGAACACTGAAGAGTCAAACACCTGAACCAACCAGCCGAATGTTGACAGTCTGGACTTCATCATCATCAACACGAGTAGCAAAGAATGCAGTTAGATCCAAAACCAGCAGAAGTATCGAGACGAATATCTTTGAATTCATTTGTCAGTGTTATCAGTCTGAAATCTGTCCACGATGTCAAACATGTCGACTTTAAGAGGAGCGAAGTGACACATCGAGCAAATCCACACAAACAAAGCAGCAGGTGGTTGACGGTAAATCACTGTTTCCCTCAGAGATCAACTATTGACACCATTGACTGTTGACATCCTGGACAAACAATCCATGTGACTTAAAGTCTGAAATCTTTGAATCTTTCCAACTGAAAACAGACGCAGAACTTATTATGCGTATCGATCGAGGGGTCAGTGAGGAGAGCTCATCAACAGCAGCAAACAAAGTGCAGGAATTGATATTTCTATTGACGACGTAAAGCTGTGTAACCTTTTGTACGGTCAGTGAATCTGACCACCAGCAGAGATTGACTGTGTTGCCACAAAGAACAATTTCAACTTTCAGCCGAACTGTTGGTGAATTTCAGACGCTGGTAAACTTTTCAAATGTTCTCAACAAGAACGGAAAGAAACTTCCTCTTTAGTTTGACACCAAATATGAAGCATTTGTAGTTTGAAGTATTGTAAACAAGACTTCGACACTCAGCTCATATTTATCCTCACGTTACCCTTCAGAGTAAAGCTGACTTGACTTGAGAACTTCACCATTCATGGTTACATACAGAGCTACGCTGTGAATGTCGGCTGTGAAATCCACAGTAATTTACTGTGTTAGTGCCCAGTATACTACTGTAAACCATTTCACAGTAGTATACTGTGTATTCTGTCAAAAACTACAGTAATTATAGAGTTACTGTGAGAATTATAACACATTCACTGTAGAATATTACAGTAATAATGTAATGTAAGTTACTTGTCAACGGCTGCCAGTTAAAAACAGTTTGGACGCATCTTCTCGGTTATTTTCTACATCAAAACTCTAAAAAATAACTATAAACAACTCACACCAAACCATCTCAGCTGGGTTTAAGGTCAGGTGATTGAGGATGTCAGGTCATGTGATGCATCACTCTGTCTGGAGTCTGGAGGTCACTGAGCTCAAACCAGACGGATGGCACGTCTCTGCAGGATGCTGTGGTAGTTATGTTGGTTAAGTGTGCGTCACGGTGGGAACCACACATGCAGATTACATCTGTTCACCTTCTCTGCATCTCACAAAGACATGGCGGCCTGAACTAAAAACATATTTTGCTTTGTTTATATTTAACTCCATACGTGTTATTTCATACTCGTGCTGCCTTCCGTGTACTGTAATGTATTTGGAGATAAATTTGCGTCACGTACACGTAAACCTGCCGCCTCATCTTCAGTCACTTCGATAACGTCGCTATCACCGTGAATCTGAGACTTTCCAGACGTACACAAAAAACTCTGAATGAGTTTCTGGGTCATGGTGAGATAACTGGACTCATTACTGTGCAGCACTTTGCTGTATTTGATCTAAATGATTCAATCATCTGATAGGAGAGGAGTCTGTAAGGGACAGCGAATATGGAGGACCGAGTGTCTTCAGGTTCAAACACCACTGATTTGACTGATTACAATTTAAATAATCAGTGAACTGGTCTGGACTGGTTCTGGGTTTAGAGTTACCTCTGTGATAATTAACTGAAGGTATATTTCAGCCTGCTGTATTTACCGTTAACGCGGCCTTTAGCGTTACAGGTTGTGCTGATTCTGCATTTCCCAGACAGTATGTGCAGAGTTTTAGCTTCCATGTAGAACGGATAACAAGGAAAAACTCCAAAAGAAGAACTGAATAAATATATATATATATAATATAAAGGTACTGACTTAATTCTGCTTTGTTACCTCGCAGAAATAAAGCATGAAGAAACTACATTTACAGACTTGATGTCAGGTAATGAGGACGGTAAAATGTTGCAATGAAACTAAAAAAAATCAATCCAAACATTTAATTTTTAACCTACTAATGTAACAACGAGCTAAAACAAGCTAACAACAAGCTAAAACAAGCTATCAATGAGCTAACAACAAGCTAACACCAAGCTAAAATAAGCTAACAACCAAGCAGCAACCTTTGTGGCTGGTAAATGAAGCTGATGTGGAAGTGTCAAAAACTGCAGTTCCTCTAACGTCCACTTGAGGCTGGCTCCAGAAGTGAGTCAGTCTCCATAAGTCCCCATGTTAAAATGTCCAACTTCACAGCAGAAATAAACATGTTTACAGCCTGGTACAAAAAACAGTTTTGGTCTCTATAGCTAATTTCCCCGTTCATGACAACTGTACTGAGGGTGAATTTTTATACAACTCACCTGTTCAGATTATATTAAGGCTTAAAGTTATGCAGGATTAAGAGCGTGGACGCTTTGACTGACAGGTGGGTGTCGTCACAAATGACTTGTTTGAGCAACCAGGCGTCATTCAGCCCGCCTCAGGTCCACTGATGATCCACGACTTTGCTGATTTTTAGAGAAGCAGGACCGCCATGAGGCAGCAGCCAAAACACGAGCAACAAAATGTTCATATTGAGAATAAATGGCTCCAAAATTTGAATTAATTTTGATAATTAGTTTAATTTAGCTGGTAATTGTTGTTGCCATTATTCATCCTGACCACATGACTGCTGATAATAACCCTCTCTCATGTAATTAAAGAAATCAATGGATAAATGTTGCCTTTTGGGAGGACTCATATTTCACTGCTTTATTAGGAGAGAAGACTTTTATTAACGAGCAGTTTAAGTCATAATGTCAGGAATTCAGCCCACATTGTAAAGCACGAGAGAAAAATGAATTTTAATGAGCTCAAAGCTCATTTGAATCGTAGTGATTTATGTTTTCTGCCGTATCTACAGGTGAAATCTATAGTACAGTGAAGCTCACATCCCAAGACACCATACAGGCCTCCGATAATGACACGGATAATAAATTCAATTAGACTGTAATAAATAGTATCCAGACTTTGCCGACTGATATCTCTCTGCTCCTGTAACAGCATGGATCACATTAAATTACTGCGAGAACAGGATCCGGGAAAACACCTCCCACGTGAAAAATGGGACACCGTAACGTGTTCAACTGAGACCGTAAACTACACGGATGAAGATCTTCTACGTGACCCAGAAGATGAATAAAGTGAATCCTAATATATCTTTCTGTGGAGAGAGAGAGAGAGGCAGCCATATGTTCTGGCACTGAGCAGAAATAAAAGCTTTCTGGGAAGGAGTCCAAAATATTTGATGTGCATGATTAAATGTGGATGTATCACCGAGCCCTGAGGTGAGCTTGTTGGGAGCTGAAGTGGATGGACGGAAAACATCTGATAACACAGGCGGTCCTCTCCGTGAAGACGATCATTCATATGAACCTGAAAATACAGAAATCAAATAGTTTAACTTTGGATTGTTGAATTTACAGAGCTGAAAACGACAGAACATCAGTCCAACACATAAACCTGAACGTCTTTTTCGATGGAGCACAGACTCTGAGATCCCAGAGTGAACACTGAATCAACACTGAAATAAAACACTGATTTTTCATCAGGTTTGCACCCTGAAATAATAAAAGTTACTTCAATGATGAAAAATAGATCAGGACAGAAAATCAATCGCTGTTTTATCATTGAACCAACATTGAAATAACATTAATTAAACCAATCCACGGATAGCAGACCAACATTCAGAGTTTCCTGATGGACAGTGAAGTGAACTGCTGCCAACTGTAGCTGCTGTTAGCTCATGTTAGCTCAGTTTGTTAGCTGCTGTTAGCTCATGTTAGCTCAGTTTGTTAGCTGCTGTTAGCTAATGTTAGCTCAGTTTGTTAGCTGCTGTTAGCTAATGTTAGCTCAGTTTGTTAGCTTGACTGTGAGCTCAGGGCACCGGGGGAGTGTTAGTGTTTGTACCACAGGAGGTTTGGACCACCGGGAAGAAGAAGAAAAAGAAGAAGAAGAAGAAGAAGAAGAAGAAGAGGTTTACAGGCCCAGCAGTCAGCAGCTTCTATGGACATAATGGCAGAGGTGTGGGTTCATTTACAGGGTTAAGTGCCTTGCTCGAGGGCATCTTGACAGAGGTCGTTAATGGCGATCGCCAGGTTTGGTCTCGACTAACACGGAGGGTGAACGGCCTCGTGAAAAGGCACCTTGTCACATCTGAGTCATCGCCTTTCACTGACGGAGGAACATCAATCAGCGACTTTGATGTTAACTGTGAGGAGAAGCAGCGCGAGGATCAAAAAGCCTCTCCACGTTGGAGATTATCCGCCGCCTCGCTTTGATTCGCTCTCCAGACCCTGAACGGCTTAAAGTTTGACCCCCGTGTAGCCGGAGAGGAGAGCGGCGGCGTGATGGGCGTCCCGGGGCAGGGAGAATTGGACCGGCGGTGATCGGCGAGGGATCCTGAGAAAAACCGTCGCATCTGATGTAACTTTCTCTCAGCGACTAAATGTGACAACGTGGGATGAAAGAAGAGGATTCGTCACAAGTGAAATCTCTCAGAGCAGAATTCACAGCTCACAGCTCTCTGAGGACGTTTGACTTCATCTTTTACCTTGAAAGAAAAAACTAAAGTTTGAACGTCAGCCACGTAAACTCGTTATGTTGTCTCTGCAGCTTCATCAGGTTTTAATGCATCGTTCCTTCAACGGCTGCAAGAAGCATCCGTCAGCTTCCTCCAAAATGCTTCTTCAAGCGTTTCTGCAGCCAAACGTTCAATATTTACCTTCATCAACTCTGTTTTTTTCCTCAGTTTCCCACAGTGCCGAGCAGAGCGGAGGCGTCGAGGTAAACATCGTCTTCATGAGGTTTTTATTTACTGATTTTGACGTCAAAATGTCTTTTCCAGTGTGAAACGGCAGCGAGTCGATGAAATCTCCAGAGGAGTCATTAAGAGAAACATCGCACGGTGCTGAAACATTAACGATGACTCCGTCCTTCACACTTCTCTGTGTACTGCTCGAGTACGGTCCACTTACAGGAATGACCATCGCAACATCTTCCCGCTTCTTCTTCTTCAGTGCAGAGCATTGCTGCAAACCTCCGTTTGTCAACGCACACCTGCCACAGGTGACACGACTTTCTGCCCGGCAACAAGTGATGAACCGATATCTGAGCGTCCTCATCCAGTTCATTTATCTCCTTTCCTCCTTTCCTTTCTTCCTTCACTCTTTCATCCCCTCATCTCTGAAGTCATCCTTCCTACCTCTTGCCTCCTCTGCCTCCTCCTGTACATCACTACCTTTCTTTCGTTGTCTCCTTTCCTATTTTACCTCAACCTCTTCCTCCTTCTTTCCTCCTTTTCCTCGACATCTTTCCTTTCCTTGCTCCATCCTTTCATCCTGTATCCTCTCTCTCTCCTCATCGTTACAGACAGTAACGTCAGACGACGCCAAAAGTCAAAAAAACAAAACAAAGCTGGCAGCAGCGTTTGTATCGTCGTCTTCTTCATGGTTTGACAACAAAGACGAGACGAAGCCCGGAAGACGTTTCCCGCCGTTTGGACGATGAAAGCTGCAGAAGAAGAATCCCTTTAATCCTCGAGAATATCCGTCTGGAGCCCGACGTCTCGGGGAATTTAGCGAGACGAGTCTTAAAGCTCACATAACGAGCTCCTTAATTAGTGCGCTGAGTCGTTGGTCGGCCGGTAAATCGAACCTGCTGCATTCCTGCTGAGTCAGCGCCGATCTGTCGACCCGACGCTTTAATTATAAAACGTCTCTCCAGAGACCTCGTTTATAAAAAATGTTATGAATCATAGAGCACCTGGAAATGTGTTCAGGTGTGTCGGCCTTGTGCAGGTAAGACTGCTTCACTGATTACTGGACTACCTCTGCAGCAGAGAATCTCTCAGTCTGCAGTAATTAGCCTCGTCTGAGCCGCGCTCGCTCTAATATGTATTAATTAGACGATGTGTTCAGGGTCCTCGCTCAGCTCCGGCTTCACTTCTGCTCAGCTCAGCTCTTTTCGTATAACTCCAAATATAAAATATAAAATATTTCCTGTTCTGTCAATAAATAAAAAACTTTGAAGAAAGAAAGTTGTGAAATCCTGAGAGAGAGACAGAGAACGCCTCACCATGAACAAGGTCACCTGTCAACAGGTGAGTCACATGACAGAGAGGAAACAATCTGTGGAATCGTTCAAAGATTCAGCCAATCAGAAGAAAGCTCTGTAACAAGGGGCGAGGCTGAAAACCAATCACAGCTGTCGGTGATCTCCATCATGACTCCACCACGACTCGCCGGTTTTGGTTCAGTCACACCGGTGATGGACCGAGGCCTCGTTGTGGTTCCAGTAAATCAGAATGATTAACGAGCTGACTCGCCTCGCTCTGCGGCGTTTGACCCCGTCAGTCGTCCTGCTGGTGGAAGACGGTTACAAACGTCCACTTGAGACTTGGAGACAACTTAAAGACAGTCTCATCTCCAGTCATAGAAGTCGTTTCAGTCTTTTTGTCTTTGGTGTTCGACCCATGAGGAGCACACACAGAATATTAAATACACGATAAAGACAAAGTCACGGTAAAGACGTCCATGAGGACAAACTGTTGTCAGGCGGACGAGGTGTCATTTTTTAGTGCTGACTGAGCTTTTTTCTTTCAATGAGCTTCAAATGAACTGACGCAGCTTCAACAGAGAGCACAGAGCTGATCTGAAGTCTGTTTCATGTTAACAAACTGAGCCGAGGAGAACATTTTAACCAAGTCTTCCAAAATATAACAAAGATTTTTAATGTTCAAAGACTTTAAAAGTTTGAGTCAGCAACCAGAAAACTGACGAAAAATCTTCAACGACCATTTTCCACGATGAAAACGAGGTGACGGCGAGCCAAAAATAGATCTTATTATATCATAAAATAATAAAAACTGTGAACAAATGTTGGTTTTGTTTGTTTTAATGAGGCGGTACTGAAATGTTGGTGTTTGGTTGTCGAACATTCAAAGAACGCTGCGTGATATTTTCCCCAATAAGTCCGAGAAAAACTGAGTAGTGATGCAACCACCCGACCTGTTACACGAGCCAATCCCCACCATCAACAATCATCAAGACGAACCAAAGGAACCAAATACGCTGATATAGGGAACTTCACGCCTTACGGCAGCTCAACCTTCAGCACTGAGATCTGGTATTGTTACTAAACTACCAGACTAAATGTTCCAGACGTGTTTTTATTGATAAAAAACAAAAAACTCTTCATGAAAGATTCTCTGAAGACAAACTGAGACTAAATTTTGATGAATTTCCATCAACTATGAAGAACTGCTACGACTAAATCAACACTGCATGTTGTTAAACAGTCAGTGATGTTTCCAGCCATGTCTGCCTGCATGCAGTGATAGTTCATGATGGATGAGCACCAATTAATGTCACCGTATCCACGGCCACCACCAACGAACACGCCACGTTGTCCGTCATGCGTCACGTGAGCAGAAAAAATGAGACGGAGAGAGAATTCAAAGATAAACAGAAGCAGCTCGGTGAGTTTATATTCAGTGAATTTACAGCAGCAAAAATATTCTGAGGAAAGAGTAACAGACTGAAACATATCGTGATGAGACATGTTGTTAATTAACTGACCCGGTAAGACACAAAAATATTGATACCAAAACGGGTAATCTCGTAATCCGCCATCACTCGTCCTGACAGTTAACTGAAATCACACCTAAAAGTCTCCATGAAACAGGAAGTAGTTTCAAAACTAGCTAAATCTACAACATTAGCTTATATTTTCAGTCGGCTATGTTAGCCTTTTCTCCAAAACTAGCCAGGTCCATGACATTAACTTATGTTAGCAGTCAGGTACATTAGCTTTAGCTCAAGGCTAGCAAAATTCCGTTCATTTAGCTAAACGGCTGACCGAGCTAACCACAGTTAGCGGTTCACTACTTAGCTACAGTTCTGTGGCATGCTAATGGCAGATTCAGTTAGCAGCAGTTATATAGCAGTTAGCTACTTTAGCAAGTGGTTAGGTTAAAGCTATCTGTCCATCATAAACTGTGTGAATCACAGAGAGCTGAAGCTGAGCAGTCAGAGGACATCAAGTAATGGTAGCTAATGTTAGCAGTGAGCTGACCTGGAGGAAAAAGACTAATGTAATTAAGTTCATAGCATTAGCTTCCCCAAAACTAGCGAGGTCCATAATATTAACTCATGTTGGCAGTTAGCTACATTAGCACTAGCTGCAAACCAACTGGATCCTCAGTGTTGCTGTATTAGCTTTATTATATTAGCTTTAGCTCTATTGCTACTTAGCAATCTTTCCATCAGTTAGCAGCAGTTTATTAGCTGTTAGCTACTTTAGCAAGTGGTTATGCTAAAGCTATCTGTCCATCATAAACTGTGTGAATCACAGAGAGCTGAAGCTGTAAATATGTTGTGTATAAAATAATCTGACAATAGAGACGCTGTTGTTATGAAAATAACCCTGTTACCCAACATGCATGTTTCTGTGGTGATGATGTCAGACTGTAAACATCTCTGTAATAACGTCTGTTAGATAATCCGAAGCGTCCGCGGATAAATAAAGAAGTGTGTGCGCCCGGCGGAGGGTGAAGAGGTGGAGAGCGAGCTGATGGTGGGTGGATGGGTGGTGGAGCTCTGTTTCCTGCATCCTGGTGTCGGCTCTCATCTTCTCCCATCTGCATGTGATTACTGCAGAAGGTTAACGTAATGTTTGTGTTCGGCTTCGTGGAGATGAGATCCGCTCCGATAACGGCGGCGTTTCCCGGTCCCGGGAGGCCAGAGGTGGTCTGAGGGAAGTGTTCATTTCCTCCTCAGGCTCAGTCATTACCTGGATGTCCCCTCATCCAGATGTGATGTCATTAACTTGGTTATTTTTATCTCATGAGCTGCAGGTCCATCTGCTCTTTGGTGCTCCGTCAGATATTGAGACCATTAATGGACGATCATGGTCCCCAGATGATGAATCTCTGTGGAAAGAAGAAAATATTCACATGTAACGGACAGATTTCCGATCCCCAGAGGTTGAACCGTTTACATGTTGGACAGTTAATTGGACTCATCTTGTCTCGTCTGGTTGCACAGTAAGAATTGTGCCTATCACATACAAACCTACGGCCAACCTTGCATGATCTAATTAAAACCTGTCTCCTGGGGAGATCCCCACGGTAACAATAGTTCCTGGAGGATGTGTATATTGACTTTTCGGGGTTGATCAAGTTGTTTATGTGTTTATGTGTTTATGTTGGGTAGATTTTATTGCTGATTTACGGCTGATTATTATGTATGTAAATATGTAAGGTCTTCAGATGGTTTGTTTTGTTCTGGCTCCTTTGCAGCTGTTGACGAGCTGAACTCGTTAAAGGTCGACCTGATGAAAAGTCAGAGGATCGATGAAGTTATTATAATTCATCCTGAGGGGACCATGAACGTCTGAACCACATTCAACCCTCCAGACACAAAACAAGTTAAATAAAGTCAGAAGATCTTTGTGTTGTAATCACAAATAGACGATGTTGATCTGTACAGCAGTTTGTTTCATCCACTGGGAACAATGAATGTGAATCAGTTGTTGAGATTTTTCAGTCTGGATCAAACCCGACGCGTCGTCCATAAAAAGTCTCTCCGACTCTTTAATGCCACAAACAGGTCGTTTCTCTGGGATCTTCCTCCAGTGGATTCAAATCTGATCTCATGAATCAAATTAAAAAGTTCAGTGAATTATTAATGCATCAGTCCCATCATAAATATGTCATCAAACTGCATTACATTAATGATATCACAGGTGGACTACAGCGCTGTTTTCTTTTTGATAAAAGAACACGCTTGTGTGTCAGGAACAATGAATATTTGAAGGGAAGCTCCGGTTGAGATGAGGCTGTACGTGGCGCTCTGTCAGCTGTTCACAGGTAACTTCAGAGGAGCGTTTGATCACTGGTTCATTACATGGAGCCATTTTCCCCCCAAAATGTTTCACTTCTTACTTTCTGTGTCATTAAAAGTGAAACCTCAACGACTTGAATCCAAACGAGCTCAGAGAACTTCAGATTAAAAACAAACCCAAAGAAATTCATTTTAAATTAATTAATGAAACAAACTCGTTTAAATTAAGGTTCAATTTTTAAAGTAAGAACTTTGAAATGTCACACACCACCAACTATTTCACTGATTTTGGTGAAACTGGATCATATTTTATGGAGAAAATGTTTTCTGGTTTTCCCTCTGATGTCCTCCGGCTGCTCCGCCTCAACTCTCTGTGATTTACAGAGTTTCCTGATGGACAGTGAAGTAAACTGCTGACAACTGTAGCTGCTGTTAGCTCATGTTAGCTCAGTTTGTTAGCTGCTGTTAGCTCATGTTAGCTCAGTTTGTTAGCTGCTGTTAGCTAATGTTAGCTCAGTTTGTTAGCTGCTGTTAGCTAATGTTAGCTCAGGTTGTTAGTCAGGCCCGGACTGTGAGCGCAGAGCACCGGGGAAGTGTTAGTGTTTGTTTGAGCAGAGATGATGTCGTGCCAGAACAGGAGCTGGACGAGCGTTAGCAATGTAACAGGCTCAGCAGCCTCTATGGACATAATGGCAGAGGAGAAGAGAGTGAAGAGGATGCTGACGGAGGAAGCTAAGAAGAGAAAAGGAGAGAGTGAGCGAGCAAGAAGCTGCCGGACAAGAGTAAATCTGGGACTGACTTTTAGTGGTTGGTGAGAGCTTGGTGAAATAAAAGGCTGAAAGACAGACGCCGAGCTGGGCTGACTGCTGTTGGACTAGTCAGTAATATTAGCTGGCTGCTGTGTCTTGGATGAGGGATGCTAATCGTACTGACAGCTGTAACAAAGTAAATCGTGTTAATACCGTGTGCTGAACAGGAAGAAGCAGGAGATGAAGCTGAGAATGAGAAAGACACAGACTGATCACACGAGTCGGTTTTGTCCTTTCCAAATGAAATCACTGCAGTGGAGAATTCCCATGAAAGTATTTATACGAGCAGTAAATCAGATGAAGGGATAATGTGTCCTGTTTACATGCTGCACAGTCACTAATCAGACAGAATCACTGTGACCAACTCCAGCTCTGCAACACATCAGACCTTTGAGAAGGATCGATGGACCTGCAGCGAGCTCCCGGCGTCCGTCCCGGGTTTGCTGCTCGACTGACTGATGATGGAATGAAACTGAAAGTGATTTAATGAGAAGAAATGATTCCTGCAGTTATTAAAGTCAACAACACGACCATCCTGCTGCAGATTTCATACTTCATGTTTCAAAGATCTGCCAGTCGAAGATGAATAACTTCATATATTATAAATAAAGTTAGAGATAAACATGATAATTACATTAAATAACAGTGAATACAGCAACAGAACCTCTGAACCAGCAGTGTCCAGTCTAACAGGGAACACAGCAACAGAACCTCTGAACCAGCAGTGTCCAGTCTAACAGTGAATACAGTAACAGAACCTCTGAACCAGCAGTGTCCAGTCTAACAGTGAATACAGTAACAGAACCTCTGAACCAGCAGTGTCCAGTCTAACAGTGAATACAGCAACAGAACCTCTGAACCAGCAGTGTCCAGTCTAACAGTGAATACAGTAACAGAACCTCTGAACCAGCAGTGTCCAGTCTAACAGTGAATACAGCAGCCTACCGAGGTGGTTTTCTTGCCGGGTTTGGCTCCTGGCATCCCGGGCTGAGTCAGTTCAGGTAGCTACACGTCCACGCTCTTAATCCTGCGTAACTTTAAGCCTTAATATAATCTGAACAGGTGAGTTGTATAAAAATTCACCCTCAGTACAGTTGTCATGAACGGGGAAATTAGCTATAGAGACCAAAACTGTTTTTTGTACCAGGCTGTAAACATGTTTATTTCTGCTGTGAAGTTGGACATTTTAACATGGGGACTTATGGAGACTGACTAAATTCTGGAGCCAGCCTCAAGTGGACGACAAGAGGAACTGCAGTTTATGGGCAGCTCATTCCTTCTTTGGAAGGATGACAGTGTGTTTGAGGGTTGTAACGTTAAATCTCTGTTTGAGCCGGAAGAAGACTTGACTCAAGGAGCTCGATGGAGGAACAATGCAGCATCATCGTAACAGACGCAAGACAACATTCAGATCTTTGTTGTTGAAATGACAGACACAAACGTCTTTAAGCGCCCGCTCAGTTCAGTATGAACGTCGCTGAAAGAGACTCTGACAGCAGGACGATAAACACTGATGGAGACACTGGCGGAGACGTGGAGGCGGAGGGGCGTCCATAGCTGAAGCATGAACGAACAGATGATTGGACAACAATGGAGGTGTGACAGTCGCTGACAGCCTCAGAGAACGCCGAGCGATAAATCCACGACTGAAAGGATTCCATCGTCACGCCGTCGTCAACGGGCTGAACACCTGTTTGGACCACAGATCTGGAAGCAGGCCCGTTTGGACGTGGACCAGCGCTCGAATCTGCCGGAGAGAAGAAGAAATGACTGCACCAGAGATCTGAGACAAATATGGCCTGGAGGAAGAGAGACGGGAACATCTGAGTGAATCGAGTGGACGAAGCATGAAGAAGAATTATAAAAATAGAAACTCATCAAAAAGGAGGAATTATTTTTAAAACGGGAACTTAATGAAACTCAAACTGTGGAAATCTACATCTTAATACAGCTGAGTTCTTATTTTAATTAATCCGCTAAATGCTTTCAGCTAATTTATTTATTTTTGTCTTTTATTGAACAAATATCCAAATTATTATTATTATTATCATAAACATGCTCGCTCACTCTCTCCTTTTCTCTTCTTAGCTTCCTCCGTCAGCGTCCTCTTCACTCTCTTCTCCTCTGCCATTATGTCCATAGAAGCTGCTGAGCCCGTTACATTGCCCGCTCGTCCAGCTCCTGTTCTGGCACGACATCATCTCTGCTCAAACAAAACACTCACACCCGGCGCTCTGAGCTCACAGTCTGCGTAGCCCGACTAACAAACTGAGTTAACATTAGCTAACAGCAACTAACAAACTGAGCTAAAATTAGCTTACAGTGACTAACAAACTGAGCTAACATTAGCTAACAGCTACTAACAAACTGAGCTAAAATTAGCTAACAGTGACTAACAAACTGAGCTAAAATTAGCTAACAGTGACTAACAAACTGAGCTAACAGCAGCTAACAAACTGAGCTAACATGAGCTAACAGCAGCTAACAAACTGAGCCAACATGAGCTAACAGCAGCTAACAAACTGAGCTAACATTAGCTTACAGCGACTAGCAAACTGAGCTAACAGCGGCTAACAAACTGGGCTAACATAAGCTAACAGCGACTAACAAACTGAGCTAACATTAGCTTACAGCAACTAGCAAACTGAGCTAACAGCAGCTAACAAACTGAGCTAACATTAGCTAACAGCAGCTAACAAACTGAGCTAACATTAGCTAACAGCAGCTAACAAACTGAGCTAACATTAGCTAACAGCAGCTAACAAACTGAGCTAACATTAGCTAACAGCAGCTACAGCTGTCAGCAGTTTACTTCACTGTCCATCAGGAAACTCTGTAAATCACAGAGAGTTGAGGCGGAGCAGCCGGAGGACATCAGAGGGAAAACCAGAAAACATTTTCTCCATAAAATATGATCCAGTTTCACCAAAATCAGTGAAATAGTTGGTGGTGTGTGACTTAGTGCCGTAAAGCCCGGTTACATTACCCGCTCACCCAGCTCCTGTTCTGGTACGACACTGGCTCTGCTACCCTGTAAAGCTCTTCTTCTTCCCAGTGGTCCAAAACGCCTGTGTGTTATCAGTGTGGCTTTAAATATCAGAGTGAGAACGAACAAACTATCCTGAGAATGTGATGCACATCATCAAATCACAAATTAATCTGTTGGTCCTTAATGTGACATTGTTCGTCAGGATCAGTGATCTGATTGGTCGGCGTAACAGATGTGACACAGAGACGGTAGAGCTCATTTCACGATATACTTTCATTCCTGTTACAGCTTCTCAGGTACAGAGTCTAAAACGAGACAGGAAGCACGTGGAGCCACGACCAAACAATCAGGCAGCGAGTGTGTGGAGATCTGTGGCTTAAACGGTGACTGAGCCAATGGAAAACAGGTGTGTGCAGGTGAGTAGCAGGTGTGTGTGTGTGATAGTCCTGATTGCAGTGGAGCAGTGGCAGGAAAACACAACAAAGACAGGAAGTAGAAATACACAAAGCACAGAGAGGGGAAAATTACAAAATAAAACAGGTCGGACTGTTGACACGATTTGAAGTGAGAGCTGCTACAGCTCGTGTGAAGGTGCTTTGTAACTCCACACTGGCTCTTCAAGTAACCAACAAAACACCATTTTATTTCTTGAAACTGCAAATTAGATTTTCAGTTCATTCTTTTATGTACTGTGGAGAGTATGACCTTAGAATATGCAAATATATCGTCGTCCTTCTGCTGCTTTTTATTCAGCTGCTAAGGCTCTTCTCGCTCTCTCGGCTCTCAGGAGGAAGGAGTGTGAAGCAAACTGTCTGCTGCTTTTAAATGTGTTGTATCTCTCCAGAGGCTCCGTTAGCTAAAGGACACGTTGTCAAGCTGATTATGGTTCTTGATTTGATTTGTCTCCAGTGACCGGACCGGGTTGAGTCGAGTCGGGTCAGCTGGTGTTTCAGGTTGTGATGTTTAAAAAGCCCAAATATTTGCCGTCTTTATCCACTTCACTCTGATTAATTTAAAGTTATACTCCTTCAGATTTTTATCAAGACCAAATAAACAGGAGTCCATCCATCCATCTCCTCCCTCTTATCCGGGGTCGGGTCGTGGTGGCAGCAGGTTTAGCAACACATTCCAGCTCCTCCTGGAGGATCCCGAGGCGTTCCCAGGCTAGATGGGTTATGTAGTCCCGCCAGCAGGTTCTGGGTCTGGCCCGGGGTCTCCTCCCAGTTAGACGTGCCTGGATGGATCACCTCCAAAGGAAGGCGCCCAGGAGGATCCTGATTAACCACCTCAGCTGGCTCCTCACCTTATCTCTAAGGCTGAGCCCGACCACCAGGCGGAGGAAGCTCATTTCAGCCGCTTGTATCCGCGATCTCATTCTTTCTGTCACTACCCAAAGCTCATGACCAGAGGTGAGGGTTCAAATGTAGACGGACTGGAAGATTGAGAGCTTTGTCTTCAGGCTCAGCTCCCTCTGAACCACAACAGTCCGGTACAACAGACGCTGCACCAACCCGTCGGTCCATCTCACTCTCCATTTTCCCGTCACTCGTGAACAAGAACCGGAGATACTTGAACTCCTTCGCTCAGGGCAACAACTCACTCCCAACCTGGAGGGATTTCGAGTTGTGAAGGGAAGAAGTGAAGGAGTTAAAAATAATTTGGATAAACTTCGTTTTACTTTGTTTGACCGGAGCGTAAAGGAAAAACTTCTTTGCTTTTATTTTAAATATTTAACTAACAGAGTTATTTATTCATATATTCAGTTATATTTATGACACGTCTGACACGTTTCTGGGGCTCCACGCACATCTTCAATTGTCCGTCCAGCAGTCAGAGACCTCTGAAATATTTAAATGAGGATGATATAAAATACATAAAAGCAGCGAATTCTCAGCAGGAAACAGATGTGGGAAGACTTTAACAGTTTGAACCTCCCAATTTTCAGTCTGGTGTTGAGTTTTTCTTGAAAATATTTTTGGGGAAATAATTTAATTACTAATGTTGTATATAATGTATTAAAGTTTGAGTCCATTCCCTCAGAATCAAAGAGCTTCTTCTGAGTACGCTCCAACACCACAATGCAATGCAACCCCGCCTACGTCTGAAACTCCCGAGTGTTCTTCAGGAAGTTGCTCTGTCGTTCGACGAGTCGAGATCAGCTGAAGTTTGTTTGACGAGAAAGTCAATTACAGATGTTAAAAAATAACTGGTGGGATGTTTAAAACATGAAGAGATCTGACAGAAGCAGAGGATCAGAAGACAGCTCGCCTTTAATGCTGCACCGTTCGGATCTACAACGCGTACACGGACTGATCTGAGAAGGCACGTGAGGTGATGAAACAACACCGAAACACAGCCGGAAAAAAATATATACTGGATTCAATGCTGGGAAGAGAAACAGACTCAGACTGTCTAAAACCTGGACGTAGTCTCTGTGACGTCCCCGTAGACTGTCTAAAACCTGGACGTAGTCTCCGTGATGTCCCCGTAGACTGTCTAAAACCTGGACGTAGTCTCTGTGACGTCCCCGTAGACTGTCTAAAACCTGGACGTAGTCTCCGTGATGTCCCCGTAGACTGTCTAAAACCTGGACGTAGTCTCCGTGACGTCCCCGCAGACTGTCTAAAACCTGGACGTAGTCTCCGTGACGTCCCCGCAGACTTTAACCATCCATCCTCAGAAAGTTTAATCTAGAACTGTGTGTATCTTGCCCGTATTCAGATTTGAGTTATGACTCACTCCTGCTTGCAACAATTTGCATAAAAATCCTCCTTTAAGGGTTTTAAAGTCCCTTAATGTCCTCGTGGAGTTGTGTGTCACAGCCTCTGCTGCAGCTCTAAATCAGCCACGAGCTGCCAAATTGCAGTAACTCATTGTTTTTAAAAGAGCAGCGTCTTCACATCACGTCTGTCCCTCATTTCACAGCCTGAAAACCTCTGATTTATACAACCGGTTATAAAGAATAGACCAGAAATGCGAGGAAGGAGGAAGAGGAACCTCTGAACCAGCAGTGTCCAGTCTAACAGTGAATACAGTAACAGAACCTCTGAACCAGCAGTGTCCAGTCTAACAGTGAATACAGCAACAGAACCTCTGAACCAGCAGTGTCCAGTCTAACAGTGAATACAGCAACAGAACCTCTGAACCAGCAGTGTCCAGTCTAACAGTGAATACAGTAACAGAACCTCTGAACCAGCAGTGTCCAGTCTAACAGTGAATACAGCAACAGAACCTCTGAACCAGCAGTGTCCAGTCTAACAGTGAATACAGTAACAGAACCTCTGAACCAGCAGTGTCCAATCTAACAGTGAATACAGTAACAGAACCTCTGAACCAGCAGTGTCCAGTCTAACAGTGAATACAGCAGCCTACCGAGGTGGTTTTCTTGCCGGGTTTGGCTCCTGACATCCCGGGCTGAGTCAGTTCAGTTAGCTACATGGCTGGGTATTGTTTAGGCGACTCAGCTTGAGGCGGCAGTCTCTCTCAGAAGGGGGCTGATAATGTCTTCAAGCAATCCCACTTTGTGCTGGAGATTCAGTGCCAAAGTTTGTCAGAGTTTGGACTGTTCTGTCATGTCAGAGACTCGGGCATTGGGCAGAGTTCTTGTCGAAAGTTTCTTTCGTGCAGAGTTGGTTGGATGTCGGCCTTCAGCTGGAGCAGCTCACAATTCAGATGACCATGAGGCGTGGGGGGGAAGTGAACTGGATGAAGCACAAGGCCAGAGCAGAAGAGAGGAGAAGACTCCAACCCTCAATTTGTCTTTTCTTTGGCCAAACCCGGCAAGAAAACCACCTCGGCTGGGTTCAGAGGTTCTGTTCGGTCACTGTAAGGTAGACGTTGATGCATAGCAATGGGGGTGTAACGCACAACAATCAATATCCACGACAAGTTCCTTACTTATCTTTTTACAGGAAACATGTCTTAAACTTCACACAGTTTTTGAGTTTTAAACTTAAATATAATAACTGAGAATGTTTCTCTCCAAAGTTTAATGTTGAGTGTTTATATTCATAAATAAATATTTAAAGGTGTTGCAGACGATGACATTATGTTTCCCACAGAAGCTTTGCTGTTGCAAATTAGTAACATAATGTTGAAAAGACGCGTTTGCCCTGCAGGATTTCAGCATAATGAGCATCGCAGCCTCAAAGACGTGAGACTGTAAGAAGTATTTACTGAAATATGATGCAGCTTCAGTCCTCGACAAAGTAACTGAGAAATCTCTTCACAAGTCTTCCCGTTATTGTTGTTGTCTGGCATCTTTTCTCTTGTGATGTTGAATCCAGCACCTCTGTGACGATGATGATGAGTCACAAGATGAAGCAGCCTCTCCAAAGCGGCGTGCTGGAAGAGACTCTGGACTCTTCGCTTTGATCCTTCACCATAGCATTGTGAGGAAATTCCTCCCCGAATGTCTGATTTTCTCCAGTGCCAGCGCTCGACTGGAGCTTTGATCTTTTCTCTACAATCTTCACAGGGGTTCTTATTTTTTTTCCAACCTGGCTTTTCTCCTGCTGTGACGCTGGTGGATCTTTGTGTGGGGTGGTGATGATGACGCACTGAAAACACAACGCCTGAATCCATCGCTGACCCCGATAACCTGGTTTTCTCACAGGAACAAATGCTATTCTTTAAAGCTCTGATTATTCTCGTTTAAGCAGTGAGCTCAGGGATATTTAAATGAGTTTGAACGTCTCAAATAAGAAGTGCCACAAACTGCACATAATCTCAGGAAAATGAAGGCAGTGGTATTCTTTGAAGTCTGTGTAGTCGCCACATTTAAACACTTTAATACTAACAATCAAGAAAAAGGATGCAGACTTACAGGAACACTGACAAACTTTCTGTGGATTCACTCGATGCTCACAGTGTCGCCCAATCGTACAACATCAACGTCAGTTGTCCGCTGGTTTCATAAAATTGAACACAAATGATGTGACAGAGGAAGTAATACGGAAACCAAATTGTCCTCACAAGGAAGATGTTAGCTCAGATTGTTAGCCGGACTGTGAGCTCAGAGCACCGGGGGAGTGTTAGTGTTTGTACCACAGGAAGAAGAAGAAGAAGAAGAAGAAGAAGAAGAAGAGGTTTACAGGCCCAGCAGTCAGCAGCTTCTAAAAGAAAGAGTGAGCGAGCAAGAAGCTGCCGGACAAGAGTAAATCTGGGACTGACTTTTAGTGGTTGGTGAGAGCTTGGTGAAATAAAAGGCTGAAAGACAGACGCCGAGCTGGGCTGACTGCTGTTGGACTAGTCAGTAATATTAGCTGGCTGCTATGTCTGCTGTTGCTGACCTTGTTGATGTTTGGCTGTTAGCAAAGGTGTCGACTCGCTAGTTTTTGATCAGAAGTAATGTAATCAGAACAAATACTCGAGTACAGCTGAACATAGTTACCACAGTGGGATGACACTCTGAAACAGAAGTCCACACTTGGTCTGTACACTCACAGTCCACTGTTGGTACTGTAGGAATGTATGTGTGTGTGACAGCTCTGTGTGATCTTACAATGAAATCTACTTTCAGTCATTTTCTTTCAGTCACAGCGAGCTGGAATGAGTTTGTCTCTCCATTTTCACTTGAATCCTGATGCAAAGCGGCTGCTCACATACTTGGCTGCATACTTTGCGTGTATGTGAAGGATTTAAATGTTTATCCAGAGATCAGAGCTGATTCATAGCTGACTAACTTCTGTGTGTTTGTGCACTATACAACAGTACTGAGGATGTTATTATACGGTAAATGTTAAAACTAGGTCTGAAATGACTAAAGGACATAATTATGATGTTATTTTCTTCTTATATATCATTTTAAAAGAGTGTGTTGTGGGTTCAGTATTGCACAGAGAAGCAGAGATATCTTCTTTTGTATTCTACACATTTTTCTTCGTTGTCAAGCGTTCTCGTGTTGTGGTATCTCTTGAGGACATCAGACTTCAAACAGCTCCCTCCGGAGACTCTGACTTTATAAAACTTGGATAAAACTTTTATCACACAAACTCCCCACCCACAAATCACTGGAGTTCACCTTTAAAGGTCCGGTGTGTCGGATTTAATTAGTCTTTATTCACAGTGTGTTCATTCAGCAGTTCACCTTTTTCCTTCACGTTCTCAGAGTGATGACTCTGATCTGCAGACCATCAGGTAACGCTGTGAGGAACTTCACTGACATGGAAGTGAAATCCAGCGTCACACAGATACTTGCATGTCAGTGTCGATGTAACAACACTGATGTGTTTAAGATATATCAGGCTGTGACACACACACATTATGTTTTATTGACCAGAATAAAAATTTATCACCACATTTATCCTGTAAAAGTCACAACTGACTGAGCATCATTTGCATATTCATGAAATATTTAAAGATGAAATGACTGAAAACATTTCCACAAAGGTTATTATTATTATTCAAAGTCAACATGCTAATGTCTTTATACTTTCACAAACTTTATATATTATTATTTAGGCTGTAAAACTCAGAAAACAGATAAAAGCAACAAGAAACATTCACGGCTTCTGTCTGATGGAAATAAGGAGTGCACAAGATGAGAAAAAAAAACATGATTTGTTTAAATAAATTAAAAAGGAGACATCTGTTTCTGCAAATGGACCCTTCAGTTGAAATTAAGTAAAAAAAAAACAGATTAGCGATTTAATTTAGGACAAAACAAAAGCTGTTCTGAAAGCTGGTTCGTCTGGGAGGACGGATCCGTGCACGCTGAACAAAATGTGTTGCTCATCTTTGTAGCTTTTTGTGTTGTAGTGGCCGCCAGTCGTTTGTTGACGTTAGCAGGTTCTACTTATAAGCTAATGTTAGCTCGCTATCAATTTGTCCCCGTTAGTAAGCAAGTTAACGTTAGCCAGCTAAAACCTCAACATGACAACTGACATGCTGCGCAGTAATGTTAGTTTGACTTTGGACTTGGTGTTCCGATTGTTTTAGTCGGTGCTGGTTTGTTGACGTCATTTCTACGCTAACGTTAAATGCAAAATGGATCTTAAAACCTGTTTTATTTACACAAAGACAGTGGAATGAAGTTTGTCTGTCCGAGAATGAACGACAGAAGTAATTCAGATGATAAAGTTTGAGCTGGACTCGCACATTAAGAAACATAAACCTTCCTGCTGGTGAGTCTTAAACATAAACACACACCTGTGGTCTGTTTCTGAAGGATCACTCCGACAGCTTGACACGTTAATGAAACGCTCATCCTGGAAAGTGTTATCTTTGAAGGCTAATGACTATCCATTGAGCTAATTGTGTTAGTTAATTATGAGTTTGTACATGTTTATTCATGAGGCTGCAGAAAGCCTGTGGGAGGGGAAGGAATGATTACACACCAAACGGTGAAAAGCAGCTTGTTTGTGTTCTTTCACTTCACATTTTAATCACTTAGCTTCCGCGCACATTCCCCGCAGCGTTCCGATGAGCTTCAGCACATCTATCAACGACATTATAACGGAGGTCAAAGGTCGAGCGTTACGCTGTCAAAACAAGAGCCGATAAATTGGAACAGTTAGAGAAGACGTAATGATCGCCTGGAAACACCTTGAGTCCACAGAGGACAAGACTCTGCATACACACTCACATTGTGGGGACAAAACACCACGTCCCCATAATGTACGTAAACGAGTGCAAACTTTTAAACATTGTTACTAATGTTTAAGCATTAAATATTAATTATAAATATAAATATTCAACGTTAAAGTTTGAAAAGAAACATTCTCAGTTGTTACATATTTAGAGTTTAATACTCAAAAAGTGTGTGTGTGTGTGTGTGTATTTCTTGTGTTGTGGGGACTCTGCATACACTCTGACATTGTGGGAACACGTCCTCATAATGTAAGTAAGAGAAGTGAGTATGAAGTTCCTGTTAGCAGTTAAAAGTCTGTAAATCACCTCGGTAGTGTAACGTTATTCCCTGTTGGTCTCATGAAGCACTCCGCTCCGGCGGCTGCTTCCAGTCTTTGTGCTAAGCTAGGCTAACACTTTCCCTCTGCTTCCAGTCTTTGTGCTAAGCTAGGCTAACACTTTCCCTCTGCTTCCAGTCTTTGTGCTTAGCTAGGCTAACCACACCGAGTGTGTGTGTGTGTGTGTGTGTAGTCTGTCTGCCAACAACAAGCTACATTTTTATCCTGCAGCTACAAACACACGAGTGTGTTCAGACGTGTGTGTTCCTGCTCTGAAGAAGCTCCGCCCCCTCAGGTGACTCACCAGTCATAAACCAGAAAAACAGGAAACAGGTTTTTATTGTGTGTTACTGACAGAGACACAGAGAGAGACGCTGAGATTCAACTTCAGACCAAAACCACCGCTGAGACAGGACAGCTACAGGAGGGAACACTGGGAACACTGGAACACTGGGAACACTGGGAATACTGGAACACTGGG
Source organism: Sciaenops ocellatus (assembly GCA_033000465.1). NCBI lineage: Eukaryota > Metazoa > Chordata > Actinopteri > Sciaenidae > Sciaenops > Sciaenops ocellatus. Next base: position 925,211 of record CP136871.1, on the reverse strand, counting down.
AACACTGGGAATACTGGGAACACTGGAACACTGGAACACTGGGAACACTGGGAATACGAGCACTTCAAGCAGCTGCTGAATCCACAAACTGAACAAGAGTTTGACGAGAGCAAAGACTGAAAGTGAAAGTAAGTTTGAGGGAGCTGCTGTGTGCTGTGTTTTCAGCTGCACTCAGAGACTAAATGGCTTCCAGATTAGAGGAAGATCTCTGCTGTTCTGTCTGCCATGACATCTTTAAAGATCCTGTCATCCTGTCATGTAGCCACAGCTTCTGTAAAGTCTGTCTGCAGAGCTGGTGGACCGACAAGCAAGTCCACGACTGTCCACTCTGTAACAGAAGATCTTCAAAGGAAGGCCTTCCTCCTAACCTGGTGTTGAAGAAGCTTTGTGAGACCGTCTTACAGGACAGAGATCAGAGATCTTCAGAGGCTCTCTGCAGTCTGCACTCTGAGAAACTCAAACTCTTCTGTCTGGACCATCAACAGCCGGTGTGTCTCGTCTGCAGAGATTCAAAGAAACACACCGACCACAGATTCAGACCCATCGATGAAGCTGCACAGGATCACAGAGAGGAGCTCCAGAAATCTCTGAAACCTTTGAAGGAGAAACTGAAGATCTTTGAAGGAGTTAAAGTGAAGTTTGATCAAACAGCAGAACACATGAAGGTCCAGGCCCGACGCACAGAGAGGCAGATTAAGGATCAGTTTAAGAAGCTTCACCAGTTTCTAGAAGAGGAAGAGGAGGCCAGGATGGCTGCACTGAGGGAGGAAGAGGAGCAGAAGAGTCAGATGATGAAGGAGAAGATGGAGGCTCTGAGCAGAGAGATAGCAGCTCTTTCAGACACCGTCAGAGCCACAGAGGACGAGCTGAGAGCTGAAGACGTCTCATTCCTGCACAACTACAAGGCTGCAGTGCAAAGAGTCCAGCAGCGCCCCCTGCTGGATGATCCACAGCTGCCCTCAGGAGCTCTGATAGACGAGGCCAAACACCTGGGCAACCTGACCTTCAACATCTGGAACAACATGAAGGACATGGTCTGCTACACTCCTGTGATTCTGGATCCAAACACTGCTGGTTCACTACTGATCCTGTCTGAAGATCTGACCAGAGTGAGAGAAGGAGAAGAGGAACAGCAGCTTCCTGACAATCCAGAGAGGTTTGATTATTACCGCTCTGTTCTGGGCTCTGAGGGCTTTAACTCAGGGACTCACAGCTGGGATGTCGAGGTTGGAGACAGTAAAGTCTGGCAACTGGGTGTGTTAACAGAGTCTGAACAGAGGAAGAGAAACATAGACTCTGGATCATGGAGAATATGGTTCTGGTTTGGTAAATACTTCACATTCTCCCCATCAGGTCCAAACACTGATCTCAACATCCAGAATTCGTTCCAGAGGATCAGAGTGAATCTGGACATGAACAGAGGAAAACTGTCGTTCTCTGATCCTGATACTAACACACACATACACACCTTCACACACACTTTCACTGACAAGATGATTCCATATTTTTACACTTATAGTGAACTGAAGATTTCACCTGTGAAGGTGTCTGTGACTGTAGAACAACAGAGATGATGATGATGATGATGGTGATGATGATTGTTGTCATGGTGATGATGATGGTGATGATGATGATGGTTGTCATGGTGATGATGATGGTTGTCATGGTGATGATGATGATGATTATTGTCATGGTGATGATGATGATGATGATGGTTGTTGTCATGATGACGGTGATGATGGTTGTCATGATGATGGTTGTTGTCATGGTGATGGTGATGGTGAAATGTTAACATGTTAATGGGACATTTTTCAGAACAATGGCACGGCACCAGAACTTGACGCTGATGGATTTGTTTGTTGCTGTAAAGTGTTAAAGAGATTTGATGTGAAGTTATCTGCTCAGAGTTTGTGTCCTTTGTAATCTGTCATGTGTTTCTCTGTTTCTGTTGGAAACTGTCACAGTCAAAGTTTGGAAATGTTGTGTTCTATCAAATTTGATGCATTTATGTAGTAGGTTAGACAAAGTGTGTGTTTCCATAGAATAAGTTTGATTTGGAGTTGATCTGAAGTTTGACATATTTGGTTTGACTTCTATGTAAAAGAGCACAAAGTGTAAATGACTTCATGAGTATGAGCACCATGGTTTAACTTCTAATTCATCTGGAGCTGATTTAAAGACTTTCAACATGTTTTAATCAAGTTTGATGACAATTGTATTGCACCAAAAAAGTTTGTGATGATTCTACAGTAATTATTAAAAAGACTTTTTTTAAAAATGCAGTAAAACTTTGTTTGTCTGTGAAGATAATAAAGCTCATCTGCAGCCAACTTTGATGAATCTCTGCTGTCGTCCTTCAAACACTGATAAAATGTTAGCTCAGTTTGTTAGCTGCTGTTAACTAATGTTAGTCCAGTTTGGTAGCTGCTGTTAGCTAATGTTAGCTCAGTATGTTAGCTGCTTTTAGCTAATGTTAGCTCAGTATGTTAGCTGCTGTTAGTTTATATTAGCTCAGTTTACTAGGCGGGCTGGCTGGACTGTGACCACAGGCGTTTTGGACAGTACCTCATGAGGTACTTGGACACGTGATTGAAGGGAGCGTCCACATACTTTTGGCCATATAGTACATTAGCTTTTGTCCGTTGGGGGTAACCCGTCGTTGATAGCTTAGAAAGGATTTGTTTGATTGATTTAGTTTCTGGAATAGATTGTGAACATTCACACTACATTGTTAAATACATAATAAAGGTCCTAGTTACACCCCAGTGAGCACGTTGTGAAGCTCAGTGTGGTCGCCCTGGTCAACCGCCATGTTGGCACTCCTGATTCTTCCGCCTCAGAGCTAACCTAAATATTGGCATGGATCATCAACGGACCTGAGGCGGACTTGTTAACTTATTGTTGTCTTGTTTTAGCTTGTTAGCTTGTAGTTAGCTTCTTTTAGATTGTTGTTAGCTTGTTTTAGTTCCCAGTTAGCTTGTCTAACCTTGTGGTTAGCTCACTGTAAGCTAGTTTTAGACTGTTGTTAGATTGTTTTAGCCTGTTGTTAGCTTGTTCCAGCTTATTTTATCTTGTAGTTAGCTTCATTTAGCTTGTTGTCAGCTTGTTTCAGTTCCTAGTTAGCTTGTTTAACCTTGTAGTTAGCTTGTTTTAGCTTGTTTTCGTTTGTTGTTAGCCTGTCTTTGCTTGTTTTTAGCCTGTCTTAGCTTGTAGTCAGCTTGTTTTAGCTTGTTTTCGTTTGTTGTTAGCCTGTCTTAGCTTGTTCTTAGCCTGTCTTTGCTTGTTGTTAGCTTGTTTTAGCTTGTTTTTGTTTGTTGTTAGCCTGTCTTAGCTTGTTCTTAGCCTGTCTTAGCTTGTTGTTAGCTTGTTGTAGCTTGTTTTTGTTTGTTGTTAGCCTGTCTTAGCTTGCTGTTAGCTTAGCACAGCACAGTTGTCATGAATAAAGCATGTTTCAGCTCATGTATGTATTTGATGTATTTGTGGCTAACAGGATTCACATTGAGTCTCCGTGAGCTCAAAGTTTGGGAGGCGTTATTTTAACGTTGTTTCAACAGCGTACCGGAACCAGACCGAGCAGATAAATCAGCGTCAGTCGTCGAGCCGCATGGCGACATTCTCCAGAAGTGACGTAACTCAAATTAAAACTGAGCAGCAGAGAGGAAGTGGACTTCAGGTCGCTGTAATTCATTTCCTGTGAGGCGGGAGGAGCGCTGATAACTTCCTGTTCCAGAGTATAAACACACCACAGGCGGCGATAAGCAAAGTAATTTACAGAGCTCCTCCAGCCGGACTCTCCCTCTGCATATTCATTTATTGTATTGATTTATCTCCCGGCGCTCGGCGGCGCTCAGCGTCTCTCGCCGCTTTAATTAACAAACACAGATAAGGGAAAGAGCAGCGAGTTAACACCTGCCATCGGAAAATGCTGCTAGATAGAGAGCGTACGACAGATAAGAGGAGGTGGGTCCATAAAACACGAGCGAGCGACGGGCCGAAGATCAACAGCACATTAATCCCCCCGACCTCAGAGCGCCACAAAGCAAAGCATGCTGGTCTGTGTCGGGGATTTCCTCATCGGGCACTAAAGTGTCAACGTTTCAGTCAGCACCGCCTCAGAATACAAACTGAGTTCTGCTCCTGAACACAAGTCAAATCTTTTGGTTCTGATTGGTTCCCTCAGCTGAATGATGTCAACATTTATCGAGTCATGTGACACCAATGACAGTCCAATGAACGGACAGTGCATGAGCGACGTCACCCACAGGTTTCCAAAGCTCGCTGTTAGCTCGCTGTTAGCCTGTTTTAGCTCGTTGTTAGCTCGTTGTTAGCTTGTTGTTAGCTTGTTGTTACCTTGTTTTAGCTTGTTGTTACCTTGTTTTAGCTTGACATTAGCTAACATTAGCTAACAACAGCTAGCACACTGAGCTAACATTAGCTAACAGCAGCTAGCACACTGGGCAAACATTAGGTAACAGCAGCTAACAAACTGGGCTAACATTAGCTAACAGCAGCTAACAAACTGAGCTAACAGCAGTTAGCTGCTGTTAGCTGCTGTTAGCTCTAAAATAACATTTTAATACTGAGTCCATCGTTGTTGCTGTGAACAGTCTGTGAACTCGTTCTTGTGAGGAAGCTCTCAGATTTATGACGGAGGACAGATTCAGCTGTGCTGGGCCGTCACTCCTCCACCACTGTTCAGTCCATTTTTCAGCTCTGAGAAATTCAATAACCTCCGAGTGTTTCTCTGATTGCCTCCCGGTCCGTCATGTTTTCTGTTTCCTGCCGTCTCTCAGTCCTCAGTGTCCTGATGCTGCGTTCAACTGATGTGTATTGGAAGGCAGTGATGGCTGCTGTCGCCATGGTAACAACATGTGAGCATCCAAGTCACCTGGCAACGCAAGACGGCGGAGAGCAGTTTGTGATGAACAAGAAGAACGTGATGGACCACGTCCAGTTTTTAGACAGTCTGCGGGGACGTCACGGAGACTACGTCCAGGTTTAGACAGTCTGTGGGAACGTCATGGAGACTATGTCCAGTTTTGAACAGTCTGCAGGGACGTCACAGAGACTACGTCCAGGTTTTAGACAGTCTGCGGGGATGCCACAGAGACTATGTCCAGGTTTTAGACAGTCTGCGGGGATGCCACAGAGACTGCGTCCAGGTTTTAGACAGTCTGCGGGGACGTCACAGAGACTACGTCCAGGTTTTAGACAGTCTGCGGGGACGTCACGGAGACTACGTCCAGGTTTTAGACAGTCTGCGGGGACGTCACGGAGACTACGTCCAGTTTTGAACAGTCTGCGGGGACGTCACAGAGACTACGTCCAGGTTTTAGACAGTCTGCGGGGACGTCACAGAGACTACGTCCAGGTTTTAGACAGTCTGCGGGGACGTCACAGAGACTATGTCCAGGTTTTAGACAGTCTGCGGGGATGCCACAGAGACTGCGTCCAGGTTTTAGACAGTCTGCGGGGACGTCACGGAGACTGCGTCCAGGTTTTAGACAGTCTGTGGGAGCTCCACATGCACGTGAACACACCACAGCAGACAGAGTATGGCTGCACATTGACTTGTGGTGATCTGATGGAGACAAACAGTCTCTGGAGGGAAGACTATGAGAATCCTGCACAGGTCCGGGCACGATTCAACGCTGGAACCCGACAGCAACAACAGAGGACCGGCCATCCATCTCGAGCAGCAGCACCCCTCCACCTCCACCTCCATCATCGGGCTCAGCTCCAACCTGGCACCTGCACAGCGAGCAGACAGATAGTTGGAGTCAGGCCTCAGGATCAGCTGGTTTTATTTTGAAAATCAGACCAAAGCCGCTCTTTTATTTTCATCTCGACTGTTTTTCAGTAAATCCAGTGAGATCACATCTCTGCATGTCTGTGTGAACTCGTCAGGACCTCCATGATGTAACTCAAAGCTGGACTTTAAAACTGAGTCTGAACCTGCAGACGAGCTTTGAAGAAATGTCCTCACAAAGACAGCTACACACACACACACACACACACACACGGCATTCTGGGATATGAAGTTTCCTCTCCAGACTGTGTCAGTGTTCAATCACCTGTGTTTCTACAGCAGCCCGCAACGGACAAACTAAAGACTGTCTAAAACTGGACGTAGTCTCCGTGATGTCTCCCACAGACTGTCTAAAACTGGACGTAGTCTCCGTGACGTCCCCGCAGACTGTCTAAAACCTGGACGTAGTCTCCGTGACGTCCCCGCAGACTGTCTAAAACCTGGACGTAGTCTCCGTAGGTGTCTCTTGTGGTTGCAGACTTTGTGTTTCATGTCTCCTCTCTGTGAACTGATCCTGGTTCTGATCCGGAGCGACTCTCTGAAATTCTAAAACAGCTCAAGTCGTCCTTCAAATGTGAAATGTTTGTGTGTGACGGCTGTGATTGGCCGTGCGGTTCATCCTCTGGCGTTAAGGCACAAAGTCAGCGAGTCTGTGGCTCACCAGTTATTTGTGATTGGCTGAGGCCGTGAGCTCGAAGGCGATCACAGACACAAACAGACTCGCTGTGAATTAACGAGGACCGATCGTTTGATTCAAATGAAATGAGCTCAGTGTGGTGCCAGAGTCCAGACAGCTGATTAATCATCACACCGCGGCCAGAACAATCTCACCAGCAGCGACGTCCTTCCTGTGAAACCCTTTTTGTGCAAAGCAGTGATGGCTGCACGTGTTTCCTTGCAGGTAATCGTGGTCAGCAGAGGAACAACAACGATTGAAGCACCACCCTCCGGTCTTTACTGTAACTCAGCCTGACAGAGATCCGCCTCGTCCTCATCGACTCTCAGCTGAGCTCACGAGAGAATCGCTGACATGATGTCAGCTGGTCCTTTTGTGGCAGGCTGACAAAGACGGACTTTGTTTATGCGAACGGCCATCATAAAAACTGAAAATTAATATTTGTGTCATTCTCCAAACTTTTGGCCACGACTGCACAGACAGACGTTCACGTTGATGCCACACTGATTTGTAATCAGGTGAATTCATCAGAAACTTCATTTAAAGTCGACAGACTGAAACACAAAAACTCACTGTTACAGGAAACCGTGAGGAAACCCGCCAAAATAAAATGCCAGATTGTGTTTCTGTTTACTGATGACGACTTCAACTGTCGACAGAACAAACATGAGGATGTTCAAACTTCCTGCCTCTGTCGAGGGTTTCTGGTCGTCGCTGTGGGACGATGACGACGTGTTGTGTTCAGATCGTGACAGTTTTCATCAGGAAGTCGACGACTGAAATCACGGCCGTGGTTTGAATGCATCAGACTTGTTTCTGCTCAGAATACAGACGAGCTCCTCGCCGCGTCGTTGACACGTCAAACAGCGTCTACGATAAAGACCGTCGAGCAGCTCGTGTGTTCAATCTCAGTCTGGAGCTTCATTAACTGACCTCATGCAGGTACACAGCTGATCTGAGGAGCTGCTCTCAGGTCGGCCGTGATGAAGGTTGTTATGTAGTTTTCTGTCCTTAGGTTACTCGAGGTCACGTGTGGGCCTTGAGGTCCTCAGCAGTATTAGTTGTTTGGCTTTGATTGGGAACAGGAGGTGCCAGTCTATCTCAACACTGTGGTGTCCAGGGTCGAAGAGACCTATTGCTGCCTTCATAGACATAATAGATAGCTGGCTGTTGACGTTCCAATCTGCGTAAACAGACATCTGTGTCTCCAGACTAGAATATGTTGACAATAACACCTCCATGGGTAAAGACATTCTCTTTGGCTAATTCTGGGCGTATAGTATTTGTGGTGTTATCTTGGGGTTTAAAGTCTGACCACCAGGATGAGTTTGGCAGAATGTGAGACCGACTCAGACACTTCTGATGAACTTTGAGAGTGTCTCTAATTCTCCTTGGCCAAGTGTCAATAAATATTACAGCATAAGACATCAGAGGCTCCTGAACACTTTATGAACTCCTGACCTCACCATTGACCTTTGACCTTTGACTTCAGCAATTTCTCCACAACAAAGGTGACCTTGGTTTCTTTGTGGTAAACTCGGACCGCTGGCCCGTCGATCCTCACGGACTCGTTGAGATTCATGAATAAGACTCGAGCCCTCGATGCTGCAGATGAACCATCAGGAGCAAATTACATTTCAGTGTCTTTGTCTCTGATCTGATCTGTTTTAAACACAACATCTCACCGGAGGTGATGGAGACGAGGTGACGGAGTTTGGCAGGTGATGTGGAGATATGAGAAAAACAAAATGTTAAAACAGCTGCTGAGAGAAACAAAGAGGAGCAACTCCATGATGTGAGCTAACAGCAGCTAACTGACTGAGCTAACAGACTGAGCTAACAGCAGCTAACTGACTGAGCTAACAGCAGCTAACAAACAGCTGCTGTTAGCTCAGTCTGTTAGCTGCTGTTACCTGCAGCTAACTGTAGACGCCAATCAACATCCACGACGAGTCCATCCCTATCTGACCTCTGAAAATGAGGAAGTAAACAGACTGTACTTCCTGTTTTTCAGGTTTCAGTTCAGCTGCGTCTGAAGTCACATGACGCTGAATGAGTTCACTGAGGTCAAGAAACCTCAGTTTCGTCCTGCAACCTGTGTAACGCTGTGATTTACAGAGTTTACTGATGGACAGTGAAGTACACTGCTGCCAACTGTAGCTGCTGTTAGCTAATGTTAGCTCAGTTTGTTAGCTTATGTTAGCTCAGTTTGATAGCTGCTGTTAGCAGACTCCATTTTTAAGCTTTCAACCGTAGCTTGTGTTGCCTTGTGTCGTGACAGAACAGGAGCTGGGCGAGCGTTAGCAACACGCTCAGCAGCTTCTATAGACATAATGGCAGAGGAGAAGAGAGTGAAGAGGACGTTGACAGAGGAAGCTAAGAAGAGCAAAGTGTGAGCGTTGACTCTTGTGCAAAAGTTGCGTTTAGCAGAAACTGTTGCTGTAAAAAGTTGAACCTGACTCGACAGTTACACGTGAGTCACTTCCTCACAGCTGATTTTGTTTGACCTGGCGATGGTCCAGACGGAGGACAAGATGTGGACGCCTCGCAGTATTATAAAACAGTTTATGGCTCGATAAGCCTTCATACTTATGAATGTATTAATCTGAACCAACCATCTGCATCATATTTCATCTTCTCTCAGATATGTGCAGCATCTCGCCCACCAAGGCACAGAAAAACACACTTTTCTCATCTACCAACCACTCATAGCTCTTAATACATTCAAACCCACACATCGTCACACTGATCGCTCCAAGACGCAAATATAATGTTTATATGTTTCAACTGGAGCTAGATGCAGTGCAAGCTCTGAACCAGCAGTGTCCAGTCTAACAGTGAATACAGCAACAGAACCTCTGAACCAGCAGTGTCCAGTCTAACAGTGAATACAGCAACAGAACCTCTGAACCAGCAGTGTCCAGTCTAACAGTGAATACAGCAACAGAACCTCTGAACCAGCAGTGTCCAGTCTAACAGTGAATACAGCAACAGAACCTCTGAACCAGCAGTGTCCAGTCTAACAGTGAATACAGCAACAGAACCTCTGAACCAGCAGTGTCCAGTCTAATAGTGAATACAGTAACAGAACCTCTGAACCAGCAGTGTCCAGTCTAACAGTGAATACAGCAACAGAACCTCTGAACCAGCAGTGTCCAGTCTAACAGTGAATACAGCAACAGAACCTCTGAACCAGCAGTGTCCAGTCTAACAGTGAATACAGCAACAGAACCTCTGAACCAGCAGTGTCCAGTCTAACAGTGAATACAGCAACAGAACCTCTGAACCAGCAGTGTCCAGTCTAACAGTGAATACAGCAACAGAACCTCTGAACCAGCAGTGTCCAGTCTAACAGTGAATACAGCAACAGAACCTCTGAACCAGCAGTGTCCAGTCTAACAGTGAATACAGCAACAGAACCTCTGAACCAGCAGTGTCCAGTCTAACAGTGAATACAGCAGCCTACCGAGGTGGTTTTCTTGCCGGGTTTGGCTCCTGGCATCCCGGGCTGAGTCAGTTCAGTTAGCTACACAGCTGACCGAGCTAACCACAGTTAGCTCTCCTGCTACTTATCAATGTTTACATCAAGTAATGGTAGCTAATGTTAGCGGTGAGCTTGGAGATAAAACCTAATGAACCTAATAAAGTTCATAACATTAGCTAATGTTAGCTTTACATCCAAGCTAACTAAAATAGCTAATGTTAGCAGCTAGCTACATTAGCTTTATCTCAAAACTAGCTAAATCTTTAGCACATTAGTGTATATTATCAGTTAGCTACGTTAGCCTTTTCCCAAAACTAGCGAGGTCCATAACATTAACTTATGTTATCAGTTAGCTACATTAGCACTAGCTCCAAACCAACTGGATCCTCAGTGTTAGCTGTGTTAGCTTTATTATATTAGCTTTAGCTCTGCTGCTACTTATCAATGTTTCCATCATAAAGTCTGTAAATCACCTCGGTACTGTAACGTTACTCCCTGTTCCCTTATCCCGGTTCGGTCCAGCTGCTGAGCCCGGTTCTGTTAGCATGCTAACGGCATAGTAATTAGCAGTTGTTAGCCTGCCCTAGCTAGCTGAATGTCATTGCTGTAGCCAGTGATGTATAAAGAAAGTTGCTTTAAGAGAGGCAGAAAGAAGAAAATGGTTCCTCAAACTTTTGAAACGACGTCTGGACGAATCAAAGAGGATAAACTGATCATGACACACAAACACCGTGGCCCACATCGTTCATCATCGTTCATCGAGCTTATTGAAAATCCTCATTAACAGCTGAGATATCGCGCGTGACGAGCGGACAGCTGGGCAGATTGTGGTCGATCCATCCGGAGACGTCACCGTGAGTCAAAGTTCCAGTTTATCAGCTGTAACATGAACTGATCGTCTGATGCTGAAATTCTTTTTAACTTCAAATTTCGATGAGACGAGACGAGAGAGAGAGAGAGGAAGGACGAAGCCGTGCACTTAACTTCTGCTGAGTCACTCTCTCCACTGATTCAGAGCGATGGACGTCTCTGGAAGCAAAGAAGAACAACAAAGAAGAAGGAGGTCAGAGACTCAAACGGGAATAAAAAGACACTAAATGGCTGTCACCGAGGAGAACAAAGTGAGACGGCAGCCGGAGAAAGACAATTTAAAACTTTCTCTTGCTGCCTGTGTGAAGAAGTGGAGGTCTAAAGAAGTCAAACTATCCGAACAGGAGAGAGAAATAAACTGGTGGTGGTTCATTTAAAGGTCCAATGTCTCAAATTTACAGATTATAATCTTCAGGACTGTTTTCATCACCTGAAATCAGACTCATCATGTTTTTGTTACCTTAGAATGAGACTACAGACGAGTCCGCCGTGTGTCTACAGTCGCCCAGAACACCAAGTACAGCTGAGGCTGTTGGGAATGTCTGGCTTTACCTGTTGGCTATTGGTCATGACCCAAAGTATTGATCAGATTTAAATCAAAAGTTCTGACGGACGGGTGTTGGCTGGCTCGGTTGGCGGAGCACCCGCCCCATGCTTAGGGCTCGGTCCTTGCCGTGGCAGCCCAGGGTTCGGGTCCGACCTGCGGCCCTTTGCTGCATGTCATTCCATCTCTCTCCCCACACGTCGCTTCTTCAGCCTGAAAAAGGCCAAAAAATCGTCCACCGTACCATACGTATGGTGTCCAGGCTCAGCCTTAGAGATAGAGTGAGGAGCTCGGAGTAGAGCCGCTGATTTTTCGCATCGAAAGGAGCCAGCTGAGGTGGTTCAACATCTGATCAGGATCCTCCTGGGCGCCTTCCTTTGGAGGATTACTGGCTGGAGACCCCGGTGCAGACCCAGAACCTGCTGGAGGGACGCCTGGAGATCCTCCAGGAGGAGCTGGGATGTGTTGCTCAGCAGAGAGACGTCTGGAGCTGCCACCGCGACCCGATCCCGGATAAGAGGAAGGAGATGGATTCTGGTCAACGAGGTGGACTAAGTGACTTCGCTCAGCAGGACTGACTGGACCGGTCAGTGTTGGTGTTGGACCAAACGATCTTGTTGGCTGTGGCGTCTCGGACGTGGACTCCTGCTGCTTGCCTTGATTTCTCTTGCAGTAGCTCCTCTATATTTGTCCTCCGCGTTAGAGACACTTTAAACAGCAACCTGAATTTCTGTGCTCGTCGTACATCGCCGCAGGATCGCCGACAGCGCTGTATGAATCGGGTCTGAGAGGAACACTGCCCGTGTTTCTGACTGACACTTCACACGGAGAGTACTTTTGAAGCAGTGGGAGTCGTGCTGTGTCGAGGTTTGGAGGAGCCCACAGTGATAAAATAATAAGTCAGAGCGAGGAGGACGGCGTGTCACGCTGTGTTAACGCACTCGCGGCTCTCCGAACACGTCGTATTTCATTTTAACGGAGCCCCTTTGCTGCTGTCACTGTCAGCTTTGTGCTCATCACATGGCATTAAATTTTCATTGATCCATTTTATGAGTTTTTGTATCTGAAGCAGCGAGAAGAGAGCGAGATGATCTGATTCCACCGTTTGATTCAAGCCAGATAAACTTCAAGGAGCTCGACTCGTTTCAATTAGAGGTTTGATTTTATTTGAGGGTTGTGTCAGATCCTCCAGATGTTTTTAAAGCTCTGAAGATTCGCCCGAGGCGTCGGCCCATAACCGGAGCCGGAGCTTCCTCGATGGTCCCTCGTGTTGAACGAAGTCTGGAAGCGACGAGGACGGAGACACGGCGTCGGTCGTCTTGTCTCAGCCTGAACTCACAAACATGGAAATCCTGTGACTGTGTCCATCAACACTTTTAGCTCCGTTACCAGAACTCGGTGTTTTTGCTGAGTCACCAGTTGAACGAGCGGAGAGATGACGGAGAGATGATGGAGAGGTGGAGATCCATTTCCAGCCCTTATGATATCTCAGTATGAAAAACGTGCAGAGATAAACCGGCACAAACGGGAGGAAAAGTTCATTTACTGCTAACTGACAGCTTAAAGTCTCCATGAAACAGGAAGCTGTCGTGGGTGCTGATTGGCGTTTACAGCAGCCAATAACGAGTGTGCATTAGCATTGCAGCTAGGAGCTATGAGCTAGCATCAGCGTCTGCCTTCCAGTGACCGAACAGAACCTCTGAAACCAGAACAGAACCTCTGATGTTAGCAGTGAGCTAACATTAGCTACTGTTAGCGGTGAGCTACATTAGCACTAGCTCCAATCTCACTGGATCCTCAGTGTTAGCTGTATTAGCTTTATTATATTAGCTTCAGCTCTAATGCTACTTATCAATCTTTACATCAAGTAATGGTAGCTAATGTTAGCAGTGAGCTAACTTGGAGGAAAAACCTAATGTGATTATGTTAGCTTTATATCCAAGCTAACTAAGATAACTAATGTTAGCAGTTAGCTACATTCGCTATATCTCAAAACTAGCTAAATCTACAACATTAGCTTCTATTAGCAGTTAGCTACATTAGCCTTTTCTCAAAACTAGTGAGGTCCATAACATTAACTTATGTTAGCAGTTAGCTACATTAGCACTAGCTCCAAAGCAACTGGATCCTCAGTGTTAGCTGTATTAGCTTTGTTATATTAGCTTTAGCTCTCCTGCTACTTATCAATGTTTCCATCATAAAGCCTGTAAATCACCTCGGTACTGTCACGTTATTCCCTGTTGGTCTCAGAGACTGTGCTCCAACCCGGTCCGGTCCGGCTGCTGAGCCCGGTTCTGTTCAGTTAGCAGCAGTTAATTAGCGGTTAGCTACTTTAGCATGTGGTTATGCTAAAGCTATCTGTGTGAATCACAGAGAGTTGAATCTTTGACTTCATGGACGTGTCGGTCCAGATACTGGAGGCTGGAACACAAACACAGGTGAATCTTATCAACATGATTAAACAGCAGGCCTGACAGGTGAGTCCTGGACTGTCACAATAAAAGCACACTCTGTTAATGGACTGACGTTACTTAAGCTCAACAACCCGTCTGATCATGATTAGTTCGTTTGTTTGTCGTGGACGAACTTTACATTTCATTTCCGACTCCTCGTGAGTCCTCGTGTCTCTCTAAAGGGAGGTGCTTGGAGATAAAGCGAGCTCATTGTTGGGTCTTCCTTCAGATGCACGGCCGTGCTCAGGTGTGATCTGTTAAAAAGCACCAAACAGGTGATCGCTGACGGTTCCTCAGAGAGCTGCAGCTGCAGGTTTAATCACGCTGGTCTGTCTGCAGGTGATTACAGATAACGCCGCTCTGCTGCCTCTGAAGCCTGAACTGAACAACAAAGACGGAGACGGGTTTTAATCAGAACCGCAAAACATCGACCCGAAACACACCAAAAAAAAAAACTAATCATGAATTTAATTAAGTTTTTTATCAGCAGGTGTCGAAGATGATTCACCTGGACGGGCCTCACTGATTACTGTACAGAACCACAACTTTAGAACTTTATTCAAACTGGATCAGAGTGTCTGGTTAGACACAATATATTTGCTACAGATAGCTTTAGCATAACCACATGCTAAAGCAGCTAAATGCTAATTAGCTGCTGCTAACTGAACAGAACCGGCCTCAGTAGCCGGACCGGACCGGGTTGGAGCACAGCCTCTGAGACCAACAGGGAATAACGTTACAGTACCGAGGTGATTTACAGACACTGATAAGTAGTAGCAGGAGAGCTAAAGCTAACAAAGCTAACACAGCTAATACTAAAGATCCAGTTGGTTTGAAGCTAGTGCTAATGTAATTGCTAACATGAGTTAATGTTATGGACCTCGCTAGTTTTGAGAAAAGGCTAACATAGCTAACTGCTAATATAATCTAATGTTGTAAATTTAGCTAGTTTTAAGATATAGCTAATGTAGCTAACTGCTAACATTAGCTATTTTAGTTAGGTTGGATATAAAGCTAACATTAGCCAATGCTATGAACGTTATTACATTAGTTTTTACCTCCAAGCTAACTGCTAACATTAGCATTAGCACCGCTAACATTACCTGATGGAAAGATTGGTAAGTAGCAGTAGACGTGAAGCTAATATAACAAAGCTAATACAGCTAACACTGAGGATCCAGTTGGTTTGGAACTAGTGCTAACATAGCTAACTGCTGATATTAGCTAATGTTGTAGATTTAACTAGTTTTGAGATATAGCTAATGTAGCTAACTGCTAAAATTAGCTATCTTAGTTAGCTTGGATGTAAAGCTAGCATTAGCTAACATTATGAACGTAATCACATTAGTTTTTTTCTTTTTTTCTCCAACACTTAAACAATAATTTAGACGAAGCTAGCTCACTTTGTTGAAGCCAGCTAGCTTCACTTACCTTTGTCTTACCTGGACTCACCTGTTCTTTGTTCCCTCGATGGTCGTCTGTGTTGAAATCGGAGAAATTCGACGGAAATTCACGACGAGAAATGAACGCAACGCAACGGTTTGACGGGTTTGTTTGGTTTTTGAGTTTTAGTTTGAGTTTTTGCGTACCTCAGGTTGTCGGAGCCGGGGTTCGATCCCACGTCTCCACGTTGGCGGTCGGCGTCCTTCCCCACTGGACCATCTTCAGTACTGATGAAGAAGAAGAACCAGGATCAGACTGAGGGGAGGAATCATGCTGAAGATTCTCCTCCATCAGTCCTGATAGAGCTGCTGAAGAACATTTCTGTTCTTCACTTTGTTTGTCTCATCATGTAGAAGGAAAACCACGTCTCCATGTCCTTTTGGACCACATGGTCCACTGCTCACTGCTCCTCATGTCCTCCTACATCTTCACTGGTCCAGTGGGTTCATGTCAGGGCACAGAGGAACTTTTAGATCCACAAGTTGTGAGTTTGAATCCCGCTCAGAGCAGCGGTTTAGTTTGATTTTTGAGTTTTATTTTGAAGTTCTGTACATAGACACGCTTCCTTTTCATCACGCTTTATGTTTTATTTCTGTATTTTGTCTCTGATATTTCACATTTCAGACTCGAGCTTCGTCCTCCAGTCGATGTTCTGCCGTCGTCTTTGTCCACAGCATCAGAGCGAACGCTGTGAAACAGAGCTTCATACGACTGTGTGGACGGGCTGCGATGGAAGATGAAGGCCGCCGCTTCAAAGACGACAAACAGAGAGCGAGGAGGCGTGAGGAGTCTTCAGGAAGGGACGGACACACTGCTGAGGGAGTAATGAGGAGCTGCTGCTGCATTCACTGTCAAACACAGCAAACAAACCCAGTGAGAGAATAACTGCAGCGATTTGACCTGCAGCTCTGAGCCACGTCGGACTGTGTGAGGACAACGTTAGAGGAACGTTAGAGGAACGTTACACTGTAAACTGGTTACTGTGACATTCACAGTAAGTAACTGCAGTGAAATGGTGTACAGACACAAACACAGTATATTTACAGTGCACAGGAACATTTTTCTGACGTACAAGCTCTGATCTGCTGACAGCTGTTTTTACAGCGAGTGTGGCTGGATACTAAAACGTGTTACTGTGACAGAAATAAGTAGAATTCGTTTACAGGGCGGCCAAACAAACTTTGTGCAGTGAAGTCTGCTTTCAGAAATCAGCAGGAGAGAATCTAATGAACAGAAATCTGCACTTTGAAACTTTTACAAACTCGTCTCACTCCGTGTGATGTCACGTCGTCCTTCCAGCTCAGCGGACGCCGCTGGTCGTCCTGTTTCCTTCAGGCCGTCCGCAGACGTCCCGCTGTCCTCCGCTCACTGCGGCGTCTCTAATGAAAGGTGTCTAACACGCACCTGCCTCCTCTCTCCAGGTGAAGCAGGAGACATGTGGTGAGGTGGATATGGGATGGAGAAGCTGCTCCAGGCGAGGAACGACAAGCTGTGACTGTCTTTTTATTTACAGTTTATATAACCTCAAACTTTGTCCTGCACGCTCAAATTTACAGTTTCAGTTCATGAATATCTGTGAAGTTATCTGGATATAAAGATGTTAGCTCAGTTTGTTAGCTGCTATTAGCTCATGTTAGCTCAGTTTGTTAGCTAATGTTAGCTCACTTTGTTAGCTGCTATTAGCTCAGTTTGTTAGCTGCTGTTAGCTAATGTTAGCTTAGTTTGTTAGGTGCTGTTAGCTAATGTTAGCTCAGTTTGTTAGCTGCTGTTAGCTCATGTTAGCTCAGTTTGTTAGCTGCTATTAGCTCATGTTAGCTCAGTTTGTTAGCTGCTATTAGCTCATGTTAGCTCAGTTTGTTAGCTAATGTTAGCTCACTTTGTTAGCTGCTATTAGCTCAGTTTGTTAGCTGCTGTTAGCTAATGTTAGCTTAGTTTGTTAGGTGCTGTTAGCTAATGTTAGCTCAGTTTGTTAGCTGCTGTTAGCTCATGTTAGCTCAGTTTGTTAGCTAATGTTAGCTCAGTTTGTTAGCTGCTGTTAGCTAATGTTAGCTCAGTTTGTTAGCTGCTGTTAGCTAATGTTAGCTCAGTTTGTTAGCTGCTGTTAGCTAATGTTAGCTCAGTTTGTTAGCTGCTGTTAGTTAATGTTAGCTCAGTTTGTTAGCTGCTGTTAGCTAATGTTAGCTCAGTTTGTTAGCTGCTGTCAGATGAAACAGGTAAATTTTCATCCACCATAGAACAGTTTGTTAATATTCATCCACATTCATGTAGTGTAATATATCACACACACTCACACACACACTCGGCTGGCATCCAGTGTGAGTGTGTGTGTGTGTGTGTGTGTGTGTTAAAGCTTTCTGCCGTCGACACTTTGACACGTCGCAGCGGGAGAAGCAGGCTGAACTAATCCCGTTAACGGCGGCCGTGTCCTGTTTGTGTGCATCAGCTGCAGAGACGCTGCTTCGTTTGGAAACAGGAATGGAACGCAGCCCGTCGTTAATGTGATTAGTTCCACCTGCTGCGATAAAACGTCTTTTCTTTGTTCACAGTGTCTCTGCGGCGCGTTAGCTCACGATAAAAACAAAGTGTATTTTTACACACTGAACTGTGAGCTCGTTAATTACCTGATCAATGCTCCGTCTGACCTCGTTAAGAGAAGTTAATTATTAAGTTTCTTTTTATCGTAGCTTCATGTCGTTTGTTGTTACGTGTTCGAGTTCTGTTTGTTCAGGAGCCAAACCCGGCAAGAAAACCGCCTCCCTGTTAGACTGGACACTGCTGGTTCAGAGGTTCTGTTACTGTATTCACTGTTAGACTGGACACTGCTGGTTCAGAGGTTCTGTTACTGTATTCACTGTTAGACTGGACACTGCTGGTTCAGAGGTTCTGTTACTGTATTCACTGTTAGACTGGACACTGCTGGTTCAGAGGTTCTGTTGCTGTATTCACTGTTAGACTGGACACTGCTGGTTCAGAGGTTCTGTTCAGCATGTAGTGACAAAGACGATGAGTCATGTTAAAGACAATCAAGTTTGGGTTCTATTAAATAAGAAACTAGCTCACTTTTTTCCTCCAACACTTAAAAATAATTTAGACGAAGCTAGCTCACTTTGTTGAAGCCAGCTAGCTTCACTTACCTTTGTCTCACCTGGACTCACCTGTTCTTTGTTCCCTCGATGGTCGTCTGTGTTGAAATCGGAGAAATTCGACGAAAATTCACGACGAGAAATGAACGGGTTGACGGGTTTGTTTGGTTTTTGAGTTTTAGTTTGAGTTTTTGCGTACCTCAGGTTGTCGGAGCCGAGGTTCGATCCCACGTCTCCACGTTGGCGGTCGGCGTCCTTCCCCACTGGACCATCTTCAGTACTGATGAAGAAGAAGAACCAGGATCAGACTGAGGGGAGGAATCATGCTGAAGATTCTCCTCCATCAGTCCTGATAGAGCTGCTGAAGAACATTTCTGTTCTTCACTTTGTTTGTCTCATCATGTAGAAGGAAAACCACGTCTCCATGTCCTTTTGGACCACATGGTCCACTGCTCACTGCTCCTCATGTCCTCCTACATCTTCACTGGTCCAGTGGGTTCATGTCAGGGCACAGAGGAACTTTTAGATCCACAAGTTGTGAGTTTGAATCCCGCTCAGAGCAGCAGAAGATCCTTTAAGTCTTGCATTATCCCACTGCGAGCGATGGATCGTGTTAGCTCAGTTTGTTAACATGAAACCAGTTGAAGCTTCAGTTGGAGAGAAACATTTCCTCTGATAACATGAAGGTAAACTCGGTAACTGGGAACGCAGCATGGGCGAGCAGAGGTCTGCAAACAACTCATCAGATAGTGACTCCTCTACCAGCGAGCTACAGCAGCTCTCCAGTGGCTTTGACAAACACTCTCGTGGGTCGGTAATCAATGATGTACGGAGCCCGGGTTGGGATTTTATCGGACTCTCTGAAGAGGCGATATCAGCCAGCAGTCTGTCCGAGATAAACCAACACAAAGCTCCAGGCTCAGAAGGTCTCAGAGGGAAGAGACATTTATCAACACAAAGGTGTTTTTAAGAGATTATTTCAAGGTGTGCTTCAGCCAACATTATTCCAGACCTGAGAAGAGCCAAAGGACTTCAGACTGCACCTGTTCCTCCATGGAAAGAGTTCAGCTGGGCCACCTAACATCAACACTAATGAACTTTAGTTCAGCTTTAATATGTTTTATTAATATTAAATCAACACGTTAAACCTGTGGATCAAAGAGTCGGTGTGATGAAATCAGTCTGAACTTTTATTTTATCAATGAGCTGCAGCTCCGTGACGACAACTTCACTCTTTGTTCGTATGCAGATGACACGACGACGACGACGGTGGGTTTAACGTTCACGGTAAACTTCCTCCATTAATCAACAGTCTATTAACAGGATGTCTTCGCTCTTAACGAGAACTCGTTATGAACAAAAAGGGGTGAGCAGCCAATTAAAACAGAGGGTCAAGCTGTGGAGACGGCCCTTTAAAATATTTAGGAATGATTTCAGACACGAGTTTAAATTTGAACAAACGCTCAGGAAACATTTTGAAGGAGGCGATGCAGAGTTTGTTTCTCTTGAAGAATAATATGTAGCTTCATGTGTAACAGCAGTGCACTGCAGGCTGACTCCAAGATCACACACAAAGCAAGTTACCGTGTACGTAATTTAGTTTGTGTCTGTTCGTTTGAGAGACAGATAAAAAGTTCCAGCACAAATAAACTCCTCTTTAGACTCCAGTAGAAGAATCAGGTTGTGTTTGTTTTTGGCAACTTTTGAGAAGAAAATTGGCAAATTTGAAGCTGAAAGTCTCCGTGACCCGGTCAGTCCTCCCTGCAGACTCTTCTCCGGGAAAGCAGCCTCCGTCTCTGGCAGTACGAGCTGAGCAGGTTCGTCATTTCAGCACTTGAACTCAGTGACTTTGACTTCATAACTTCCCACAGCGATGTCTGAACGTCGAGTCTTTGGAAACTTTACGATGAATTCATACGTGGAAACGTCACCACAGCAGCCAGCTAATATTACTGACTAGTCCAACAGCAGTCAGCCCAGCTCGGCGTCTGTCTTTCAGCCTTTTATTTCACCAAGCTCTCACCAACCACTAAAAGTCAGTCCCAGATTTACTCTTGTCCGGCGGCTTCTTGCTCGCTCACTCTCTCCTTTTCTCTTCTTAGCTTCCTCCGTCAACGTCCTCTTCACTCTCTTCTCCTCTGCCATTATGTCCATAGAAGCCGCTCTGAGCTCACAGTCCACGCAGCCCGGCTAACAAACTGAGCTAACATGAGCTAACAAACTGAGCTCACATTAGCTAACAGCAGCTAACAAATTGAGCTAACATGAGCTAACAAACTGAGCTAAGATTAGCTAACAGGAGCTAACAAACTGAGCTAACATGAGCTAACAAACTGAGCTCACATTAGCTAACAGCAGCTAACAAACTGAGCTAACATGAGCTAACAAACTGAGCTAAGATTAGCTAACAGGAGCTAACAAACTGAGCTAACATTTGCTAACATGAGCTAACAAACTGAGCTAACATGAGCTAACAAACTGAGCTAACATTAGCTAAAAGCAGCTAAGAAACTGAGCTGACAGCAGCTAACATTAGCTAACAGTAATGATCTGCAGATGTGTTCATATTACGACACTTTCCTGTCTCTTAAAATACTTTCACACTTGCTGACATCCTCGAGTTTCGTCCTCTGAGATCTGCAGGCAGAAGTCTTGACTAACGGACTAACTGAATGTGACTGAGCGTTCGCTGTTTGAGCCTCCAGACTCCGCCTGAGGATGCTGAATCAGCGCCATCAGCGACGGCCCCGAGCGCCTCGCTTTGTTTCTTACAGCACTTTGTAACTTTTATGAACAGAATCAACTGTATGATAAATAATCTATGAATGCACGTTGGGTTCATGCAGTATTCACCGCTTCATGTCTTCATGTCACTGCAGCTCTGTTGAACGCAGCCTGTTTTATTCATCCTGAGAAGCTGACAGGTGAGTGATTACACCTGGAGAATTGACTGTTAATTGAGTTCAGGGTGTGTGTGTGTGTGTGTGTGTGACTAGCATGCTGTGAAAGGATCTGTGTACAGAAGCTTTAATACACACAGTGTGTGTGAAACGGGTTAATGAGGTTTAAACGAGTTTATAAAGACGATGATGAAATCGTTTGGAAGGAAACAAAATGTCAAAAGAAACAAAACTGCAGCTACAATTCATGAAGTTTAGCTTTAGCCTAACCACCTGCTAAACTGAATCTGCCATCAGCAGTCTAACAGAACCGGGCTCAGCAGCCGGTCCGGTTCTGTTAGACTGCTAACGACAGATTCAGTTAGCAGCAGTTAATTATCAGTGGTTAAGCTAAAGCTATCTGTCCATCAGGTAACTGTGTAAGTCACAGAGAGTTAAGGGTTAGCAGACTCTGGGTGCAGGAAGAGGCAAACAGAGAGAAAATGAGGTTCAGCTGTCAGAACCGAATCCGATCAGCCTGAGGCGAACATCAGCCCGTGTCGGTCTGCTCTGGTTTGAGTGAAGGACTCAATTTTCAGTCATCTGCTGCACCGCCAACTTGAAAACGATGAAATGAAGCTGCAGGTTTCCCTTCAAATCAGAACAAACTGCAACAAATGATGTTAATTTGTTCAAGGCTGCGTTCAAGGTATCCGGAGCGATCACGTCCTGTGTTCAAGGCTGCGTTCAAGGTATCCGGAGCGATCACGTCCTGTGTTCAAGGCTGCGTTCAAGGTATCCGGAGCGATCACGTCCTGTGTTCAAGGCTGCGTTCAAGGTATCCGGAGCGATCACGTCCTGTGTTTAGGATCCTGCTCGCCTCGCTGTCGGCAGCAGCAGATGTGGCCTGTCAGGCTTCATTAACACACTGTGGAAGAGCAATCTTCAAGCTGGGGGCAGCTCTCACCTTGCCGAAGGACTCAACAAACACGCTGACGGAACAAATCGCTAAGTGTCAATTCATCATCGCAACTCTGTCAGCGTCCGAGCAGCGGAGCGATGGAGGCCTGAAGGTCTGAAGGCCTCGACGGGCAGAGAATCCCCTCCGGATGCCGTTAGCATCACCGCGGGGAGCCCGGCGAGACGATTTCCCCGCTGAACGCCGGTTATTCCAGTCCACCATCTGGCTGGATAAGTGATTTCCTGAGGGACCGCGATAATCCGACCTCAGCGTGTTGAGGAGCGTTTATACCGTTACAACAGTTTTCATGTTTTCATAAAGTCTTGTCATGGTTGATGACATTAAACTCCAATCAGCTCAAAAACAGAAAGAAAGTGTTACAAATGTCACATATTTGGAATCAAATTAAAGAGGACGTCAGCTCAACACGTCAGTCCTCTCTGACGACTCTTCGGTGAACCGCCTGCACGTGGCGTTTGTTGACAGGCCGTCATGTTTGAGACTGACAGTGCGTTCACTGACAGAAACAGACTACGCCTCGGATGGGAAATGACTTTATAGTTTTTTAATTCACTAAATCGCGGAGCAGAGCATGCTGACTTGATGGAAATGGCGTGGGAGGAACCGGAGGCTGGATGGTGTTAATGGAGGAGGAATGATCTCATTTCTGTCTTCTTCAGGCTTTACTGAGTCTCCTTGAAGGACGAAGAGGAGACGGATGACTGTGAAGCCTGTGGCCTCTCTTAATTTTCATTACAGCTTCATGTCGTGACACCAAACCCGACCGCCCAAAGGACCGCAGCTCAAATTCAAATTCAAACGACACACGAGAGGTTTCGTCCACAGACGGTGACACGAGAGATTCAAATGTAATGTTTGAAAAGTCCACGCTGATGTTGAAACGGTGACAACGTCTTCAGCTGATCTGAGTTTATCACAGTTACAAATCCAGCATCGTGTTCAGTGATTATGAAGGATTACACATCGTCACCAGCCACCTGCCAACAAGCTGCCAAACGATTAATTAAATTCAACAGATAAACAAGACAGAATGAAACAAGAAGTACATTTACTCAGATGTTGCATTGAAGCACAATTATGAGCTACTTTACTTGATACTTTAGGCCGGACTTAGACAGGAAAACAGAGGAAGACGCCCATCGTCACCAAAATGACGTCATGCAAACCTAGAACCTGCTGGAGGGTCTACCTAACCCATCTAGTCTGGGATCGCCTCAGGATCCTCCAGGAGGAGCTGGAATATGTTGTTAAACCTGCTGCCACCACAAAGCTCCCCCACACCATCACACCTCCTCCTCCATGCTTCACGGTGGGAACCACACATGTAGATACCACCCGTTCACCTTCTCTGCATCTCACAAAGACGTCTGAGATTTGGACTCATCAGAGTCCAGGTTTCCTCTGGTCTGATGTCCATTCATGTGTTTGTTGGTCTTCTTTTCCTGGACGTGTTCATCAAAGTGTTTGATGGTTTCAGGGTTGTTGAAATGTTCTGGACTGACCGACCTTCATGTCTTAAAGTCTTTGCTTAGCTGAGCTCTCCTTGTCGTCATATGGATTAGGACAGCAGTCACAGTCAACACGACCTCTGAACAAAACAAACGATGTTCTCAAAGTCATTAAAGAGGCAAGAAATTTAATTAAAACTAGATCCTGAACTTTTCTGATTTGCATGGAAACGATTCAGCCTCGACCGTCCACTGAACATTTTATTATTGAGGATTTTCCAACCAGAACTTTCTTGTTAAAGAGGACTGTCCTTCCTCGTGGGGTCGTCTTCACCAGTAATCATTCTGTTTAATGTATCCGGTGGAACAGAAGCAGAGTCATCGGAGGATGGACGGGCTCCGTTTGAACGCTCCGAGGCGACCCAGCTTTAATGACTTTATTTTAATTACTGTTGGTCCGCTCTCTGTTTTTCTAATTCCTCTGTTTACAGTCAAGTCCTCTCGGCTAGCGGTGAATCCGTTCATCAGACTTTTCTAACAGTTTGTCTTTTTCTGACACCTCGATGGTTAATGTGTTGCTCAAGGACACAAACAGACCGCCTGCACGACGTTACCAATACATCCGTGTTAGAGCGGCTGCAGCTGCTGCAGGTGGAGCGACTTGTTAAATATTTTATACACAGTTAGCTAGTTTGGGTTCCCAACATAGGGGTCTGGCCCCTCCAAAGGGTCACCAGATAAATCTGAGTGAATATGTTCAGCTGTACTCGAGACATAGCAGTCAGCCCAGCTCGGCGTCTGTCTTTCAACCTTTTTCAACCACCTGTAACGACACCCACCTGTCAATCAAAGCGTCCACGCTCTTAATCCTGCATAACTTTAACCCCCAAAATCCACCGGGTCCGTCCGCGACCATCGCGAGTAATACGCAGAGCGAATCCTGTCGTTTTTCAAAATAAAACACCATGAGCAGACTCCAGGTCGTATTTCCTGTCGCTAGATCAACATTACTTCACAACGTAACTTTAAACAGTCAGTACACAGACACGTTTTCGTCGATATTTGCTCTGGCTTCGTAGTTAAATGTCTTTTGTGTTTTTTGTGTGATTTAACTTAACTGTGTGTTTATTGTTGTTTCATACCTTTTATGCTATAGCCTGTGTACTTCTGTTTACTGCTTAAAGTACAGTTATAAGCTGCGTGAATGAAAGCTTCGATCAAATCAGCAAGTAAACACTGTCGGACATGAGGTAAACACTGTGACGCTCGCAAGACGCGCCGCTTTTTAAACGCTCCAGGTGGGTGTTGACGCCGTGTGGAGAACGGACCAAATACGCGACGCTCACGCGACGGGCCCGGTGGATTTTGGGGGTTAGCCTTAATATAATGTGAACAGGTGAGTTGTATAAAAATTCCCCCTCAGTACAGTTGTCATGAACGGGGAAATTAGCTATAGCGACCAAAACTGTTTTTTGTACCAGGCTGTAAACATGTTTATTTCTGCTGTGAAGTTGGACATTTTAACATGGGGACTTATGGAGACTGACTCACTTCTGGAGCCAGCCTCAAGTGGACGACAAGAGGAACTGCAGTTTGTGGCCACTTGATTGACACCAAACACCAAAGTCAATTACTTGATAGAGACATAATTAACTTGAATTAGTTGTTTGTGTTTGAGGTGGAGCTGCTGATGAGGTGACGGTGCCGCCTCATTTCGATTCCTCCACCAGTGCCTTTTTACGCCTCCGCGATTGGTCCGCAGCAGCAGATACGTCTTCCTGCAGGCAGATCACTGCTGTCCGTAAACAAGACAAGATAATGAGGTCAGTGTTGGACTGCAGGGCCTCCGTGCAGCCGTTGTGGACACTGATTCATCCACCTGCTCGTGCTCCCCTGAGGATAAATCTATTCCAGACAAGACAATGTTTTCCCTTTTCAGCTTCACCCTCAGGACGAAGAGTACAATCACGCTGCCAGCAGACATGAATCATTGTGATTCAGCGCTGGACAAAGTGAACACGCAGCCTCCGGAGGATCGCGGGACTTTTACCGTGCGGCTCCAGAAATAAACCGACTCTCGTCAACTCCTCTGCGAGTCGAGAGACGTTCAGCACAGAGACGTTTCCTTCTCGTGTCTGAAAGAAATCAGGGCGCCACTCTGAAGTCAAAGTTACGTATTAGTTAATTACACGTTTCAGTCTGACTGCGTACATTAATAACAGATCTGAACGTTAATATTTGTCTCCTGACGCCTTAAATTAATACTCAGATTTATCGTGACCGCGCAGCTTTAGTCTCCACCTGAGCTGCTCCCGTAACACGAAACAAAGTCACCTGTGAAATGAGTCAGTTCAAAGTGTTTGCTGTCTCATCTGTCAGCCGGTCGATGGATTAAAGCTCGGCTCAGCGACCTGCTGATGCTCTGTCTTCAGCTCCATCGTGTCCGCTTTGTCTCCACTGTCGCCTCGTTTCATTTTAAACGGCCTCGTTAGCGCTCGTCCAGCTGTGCGGGTGGTGGAGTGCCTGGATGACGGGTGTAGTTATTTCAGGTGGAGTGAGTCTGCTGGACCTGCCTGAAGGCACTCAGCTACCTGGATGAAGACAAAAGGTTGAGTTTAATCGTTTTAAAATCATTCCCAGTGAATCAAACTCGTTAAATAAAGTACGAGTCAGGGGAGGCCTCTGTTAGCTCTGTTAGCTCTGTCAGTTCTGTTATCTCTGTTAGCTTCATTAGCTTTGTTAGCTCTGTCAGTTCTGTTAGCTCTGTTAGCTCTATCAGTTCTGTTATCTCTGTTAGCGTCGTTAGCTCTATCAATTCTATTATCTCTGTTAGCTTCGTTAGCTCTGTTAGTTTGTTAGTTCAGTTAGCTTTGTTAGCTCTCTTAGCGCTGTTAGTCTGTTAGCTCTGTCAGTTCCGTTAGCTCTGTTAGCTCTGTCAGTTCCGTTGGCTCTGTTAGCTCTGTCAGTTCTGTCAGCTCTGTTAGCTCTGTTAGCTCTGTCAGTTCTGTCAGCTCTGTTAGCTCTGTTAGCTCTGTCAGTTCCGTCAGCTCTGTTAGCTCTATTAGCTCTGTCAGTTCTGTTAGCTCTGTTAGCTCTGTCAGTTCTGTTAGCTCTGTTAGCTCTATCAGTTCTGTTATCTCTGTTAGCGTCGTTAGCTCTATCAATTCTATTATCTCTGTTAGCTTCGTTAGCTCTGTTAGTTTGTTAGTTCAGTTAGCTTTGTTAGCTCTCTTAGCGCTGTTAGTCTGTTAGCTCTGTCAGTTCCGTTAGCTCTGTTAGCTCCGTTAGCTCTGTCAGTTCCGTTAGCTCTGTTAGCTCTGTCAGTTCTGTTAGCTCTGTCAGTTCCGTTAGCTCTGTTAGCTCTGTCAGTTCCGTTAGCTCTGTTAGCTCCGTTAGCTCTGTCAGTTCCGTTAGCTCTGTTAGCTCTGTCAGTTCTGTTAGCTCTGTCAGTTCTGTTAGCTCTGTTAGCTTTGTTTTGGCTGAACAAAACTGAGTCAATTTATGTCTCTCTTTATTTTCTGTGACGTTGAAGGTCGTGGTGGATCAGATTTGACCTGTTTGACCTGTTTTCTGTGACTACATATATCACTGTGTGTGTGTGCGTGTGCGTGTGTGTGTGTGTCGTGATGTTTGGTGATGAGTGTGTAATGACCTGACCGGCTGGCAGTCGGCCTCATGGCGTTCAATCAGCCTTCGATGATGGAGTCGTGCACCTGTAGAGTAACCCATATAGACGGTGACTCATCGTTCACGCCTCATTTCACTGTGTGGAAATAAACACGGCCTGAAAGTTACACACGTGTAACGTTTAGAACACACACACCAACCACAGACCAGCACACACACTGACAACACGTTACGTTCTATTAGCCGCTCATTGCTTTGATTATATTGATTATAATGGACAGACTGATCCGGCTCTCACTGCCCAGATGGAGAGACTTTTTCCGGAAGAGTCACGGGACGGCAGGGAGCTCACTAAGCTCCGTTAGCTCTGTTAGCTCCGTTAGCTCCGTTACTTCTGTTAGCTCCGTTAGCGCTGTTAGCTCCGTTAGCTCTCTACTATTAGTTCTGTTAGCTCTGTTAGCTCCATTACTTACGTTAGCTCCGTTAGCTATGTTACTTCCGCTAGCTCTGTTAGCTCTGTTAGCTCACTTCCTGCAGATCTAACAGAGGTAAATGTTTTTTAAAGGACTTGTTGAAGTCTCTGAGTGTTTTGTCCACAGTGACGTGGACGTTAACGTTCAACAGTCATTTTTTAATCGTTAAAGCTCGACGTCGTCCGTCTTCCTTGACGAACTCCGTGTGGACTGAACACCTTCCGACCTTTCGTGACAACACAATTAAAGTTGAGATGAAATCTTCCTCCAGCCGATCGCCTGCCACCGCTGCTCGGAGTTTCCCGCTATGGTCTCTATTTTGAGCCGGAGATGAGAAGCAGAATAATTAATCCGTGACATTTACGAGCACTGCTGTTATTCTCAAAGTGCATACTTGAAGTGTCTGCGGAGGAAGAAGCCTTTACAAGAATCTATTAGCTGCACTCGCCCGGTCCGGTCCTGTCCACACCGCTGAATGAGAAATCTGTTCAAACCCTCGGGCAGAAAAGTATCAGTTACAGCTGACCCGCCTCTGCGCCGAGGCATCGCGGGAACGTTTGTGTCATTATGGTGCATTAGGTCTGTGGATAATGACGGAGGGGATGCCTCAGCCCTGCAGGGACATAATGACACGGGAGGCGAGTACGGGGGTTAACGCTGAGGGAACGACCTGGATGAACCTGAGCGACGCTGCAACGAGCCCCGAAATATCTGCAGGTCATTCACCTGGTCGCACAGACACGTCACGGACACGGAACAGTTCAATCAGTGCAGCACAGGTTGAGCAGATACCGAGGTACGACTACCAGAGCTGGATGGAAAACTAATGTGGACAACTCAGCGGGCTTAGTTTGAGAATGTGCGTTGAAATTGTGCTTTGAATATAACCTGCAACCGCCCTCTGCTGGTTCAAACATAGCCTCTCTGAGCTGCTAGCTTAGCTAACGTTACAGCTCATTAACCGCACAGAGACTGAATGAGCTTCAAGTGACTGTCCAGAGGACTGTGATAAGTTCACTTAGCTCTGGTAGCTCTGTTAGCTCTGTTAACTCTATTAGCTCTGTTAGTTCCGTTAGCTTCGTTAGCTCCATTAGTTCTAATTATCCCATAATAATCAGTCAGATTTGACAAATTAATTATGTTTCAGTTTGTGTTTCATCACAGATCAAATAAATAATTGACACATTTCATTTATATATATATATGTGTGTGTGTGTGTATGTATGTGTATATATAAATATGTATATATATTTATATATAAATAAGAACATTAGATATATTGTACATATTAGATATATTGTAACGTACTATAACACGTAATATAAACGTGGTATTTCAGTGAAGAAATGAAGCGCTCCATGTCGCAGCCTGCTTATCAAAAACAACGCCTGTTGCTAGGCAACCTGCTGAGTGCAGCATTAATACAGCAGGAAAGATGACTTGAAAACACACACACACACACACACACACACACTGTACATACATGAAGATACATGCAGCACGTCATGTGACACACACACACACACGCACGCACACACACGGATCAGTGTGTGGGAGCAGCATGAGTCCAGATAAGTGTGCAGTGGAGTGAGGATGGGGGTCGGTGATGGAGGGGGTCCATGGAGGTCGGTGTGGGTGGAGGTGGGGTGGAGTTCAGTCAGGTGGCAGCTGAACCTGAACAGAGTGCTGCAGAGGAGAGGAGGGTGCAGAAACCTGCTGACTCATCACCGGTTCTGCTCGGTGTACCAAACTGTGATCCGGTTGGTGTTCAGGGTGTAGGGAGAAGTCCTCGAAGCTGGAGATCCGCCCGTCCTCCGTCCTGATGGTTGTGACGGAGGCGTGGACTTTTATAGAGTCGTCCTGTAACATCCCAAAACTTTGTTTTTATTTTCTCCAGTGTGAACTCAACATGACGTCATATTACTGACCGCTCCAACGCTCTCCTTTTCTCCTCTTAGCTTCCTCCGTCAGCGTCCTCTTCACTCTCTTCTCCTCTGCCATTATGTCCATAGAAGCTGCTGACTGCTGGGCCTGTAAACCTCTTCTTCTTCTTCTTCTTCTTCTTCCCGGTGGTCCAAACCTCCTGTGGTACAAACATTAACACTCCCCCAGTGCTCTGAGCTCACAGTCCGGCTAACAAACTGAGCTAACAGCAGCTAACAAACTGAGCTAACATTACCTAACAGCAGCTAACAGCAGCTAACAGAAGCTAACAAACTGAGCTAACATTACCTAACAGCAGCTAACAGCAGCTAACAGAAGCTAACAAACTGAGCTAACATTACCTAACAGCAGCTAACATTAGCTAACAGAAGCTAACAAACTGAGCTAACAGCAGCTAACATTACCTAACAGCAGCTAACAAACTGATCTAACATGAGCTAACAGCAGCTAACAAACTGAGCTAACATTAGCTAACAGCAGCTAACAAACTGAGCTAACATGAGCTAACAGCAGCTACAGCTGTCAGCAGTTTACTTCACTGTCCATCAGGAAACTCTGTAAATCACAGAGAGTTGAGGCGGAGCAGCCGGAGGACATCAGAGGGAAAACCAGAAAACATTTTCTCCATAAAATATGATCCAGTTTCACCAAAATCAGTGAAATAGTTGGTGGTGTGTGACTTAGTGCCGTAAAGCGTTACGTACTTGTCCCGACCCGGAGCCCAAAGTTACATAGTGTGAGAACAGACAGTTTTTTCTGCATGTTAAACTCTGTATTAATTATAAATGATGAATTATATAAAGTGTTTCATGAGCAGCTCTTTCTCTCTCTGTGTTTGCCTCGAGAACAGAAGTTGTCGTTGTCTTTAAAGCGTGTCGGTGTTTCTCCGTCGTCCTCGGGGTGGAAAAGCTTAAACTGCTTTTGGACTGACGTGAAAGTGTAAAACTCTCCAGTGAAGCAGGAAATGAAACTGTTTGAGGATTAGAAGCTGCTCCGAGGGACACAAAGTCATTAACAACCTCTGCAAAGCACAAACACACTTCTGATTCTGAATAATACAGGGCGAGTTATTGTCAGTGAACGCACCGCGATGATCACATCTGAGAGATAATGTAACACGGCGAGTGTCATCGTGGGAAACTGACGAGGACGTCACCAAATATTTGATCACAGGCGACATCTTTTATTCATGAGAGCAGCTTTGATGTCAGGAACAAGGACATGAACGTGAAATACTCGATTACTTCCACAGGTTCACCTCCGTCACCCTGCCTGCTGAAATACAGACGATAATTAAGACTTCATAAAACACGTTAAAGAGCTCATAACGAGGAGAAGCTCTGACATCACAACGAGGTTTCATCTCCTCCAAACAACAACAGGAAACCTGCAACTCAGCCTGCAACATGTTCAGAGACACGTTCAACAGCAGGTTCAGCAACACGTTCAGCAACACGTTCAGCAACACATTCAGCAACATGTTCAGCAACATGTTCAGCAACACGTTCAGCAACACGTTCAGCAACATGTTCAGCAACACATTCAGCAATATGTTCAGCAACACATTCAGCAACATGTTCAGCAACATGTTCAGCAACACGTTCAGCAACACGTTCAGCAACACATTCAGCAACACGTTCAGCAATATGTTCAGCAACACATTCAGCAACATGTTCAGCAACACGTTCAGCAACACGTTCAGCAACACGTTCAGCAACATGTTCAGCAACACGTTCAGCAACACGTTCAGCAACATGTTCAGCAACACATTCAGCAATATGTTCAGCAACACATTCAGCAACACGATCATGGCAGTCGATAGAGTTAGCTATAGAGACCAAAACTGTTTTTTGTACCAGGCTGTAAACATGTTTATTTCTGCTGTGAAGTTGGACATTTTAACATGGGGACTTATGGAGACTGACTCACTTCTGAAGCCAGCCTCAAGTGGATGACAAGAGGAACTGCAGTTTTTAGGAGATTGGTGAAACTTTCCAAACTTTTCCAGACTTCTCTGTCGATGTTTCAGATGTTTTCATGTAAATAAATAGATTTATAATCGATGTTTGCGGTTGTTCTGCTTCGTGTGACGAGTTGACTCGTCTTCATTTGTGTGATTTGTTTCCTCTCCAACATTTCATGAGTTCTTCTTCTTCTTCGTCGGCCCACGCCGCATCGTTCCGCTAAGTTTGGTGAAATCAGGGTTGGTAGTTTTCCCGTAATCCCACTGACAAACATTAATAATGATGACCTGGAGGAGTGTTCTTCACACCGAGTCTAAAAATACGTTTCTGTCTGTGAGTCGACTCCAACGACGAGTACGAGTTTTGAACGAGGACCAAGCGGAGGCGGTGCGTGTTCCTCCATGAGTCCATGAGTCAGCGCTACAACTGTTGACCGTGTTGATGAATGCAACACTTCCTGTCACCTCACAGCTCACGGCGGTACACCGCGTTCACCCACGACTGAGCTGCAGCGCTCAGCTCCAACGTCATCTTCAAGTTTACCGACAACACGACCGACCAGGAGCTCGTCACGGACGGCCACGAGATGAAGAACAACGTCAGCCGGACCACAGAGATGATCGTGGACTTCAGGAGACGACGAGGCATAAAAACCTGCTCATCAATCAGCCTCAGATTAGACCCTAAAACACCCAGAATGCATCTTGCTGCCTACAGAGAAGGTTAGATGTGATTGCACATTAGTCTGTTGGTTGATTGGTCTGATGCAACAATCATTAGTTGATTGCCCCGTGCTACTCATTAGCTCGTGGATCATGATTTGACAGCAGTAAGTCATAATTTTCAACGTCTGGGAGAAGAAGAAGAAGAAAGAGAGTCAGAGGTGAAAGTGTCATCTCAAAACAATCAACAGAACAAAGACAGTCTGCGGGGACGTCACGGAGACTACGTCCAGGTTTTAGACAGTCTGCGGGGACGTCACGGAGACTACGTCCAGGTTTTAGACAGTCTGCGGGGACGTCACGGAGACTACGTCCAGGTTTTAGACAGTCTGCGGGGACGTCACAGAGACTACGTCCAGGTTTTAGACAGTCTGTGAGGACGTCACGGAGACTACGTCTAAGTTTAAGACAGTCTGTGAGGACGTCACGGAGACTACGTCCAGGTTTTAGACAGTCTGCGGGGACGTCACAAAGACTACGTGCAGCACAATAAATGAGTTGATTGAAACGTTCATGTAATGTTCATGTAACGTTCGTGTAACGTTCGTGTAACGTTCATGTAACGTTCATGTAACGTTCGTGTGTGGGTCGTTTTAAATGTCACGCTGTGCAGAGAGCCTCGTGTTGTGTTTGTGTCTGAAGGACTCTAAAGACTGTCAGCCGCCTCCAACAACAGCAGAGCAGAGAGGGAGTGAAGTGTTCACAGTGAGGATCCCAGGAGCTGGATCGCTGCTCACATGTTGACATTCTGCTGCTTTCTGTCAGCGAACACGAGAAATTTATGCAAAAATATGTTTGAACGAGCTCCACCTGGAACTTCAGGACGGGAGAGGCGTTCACTGCCAGCCAGTTTATCTGAACTCTCACAGAGAAACACACAAACAGAACAGTCTGATCCCGTGATGTTCGGAGCCTGTTCACGCTCGTACAGTCTCATTTTATAAGACAGAAACTGTTAAACAATAATCATTCATTCATTTCTTATTAATTGAAGTGCGGCTCACGCCGTGTCCGTCTTCAGCTCGTCAGTCGCAGCTTTAGAGTCCTCACAGTTTCATCGTCTTTGTTCTCGGCGCTGAAGCTTCTCACCGCTCAGTTTGTGCACAGAGTCGTCTTTCTGTGTTTAATCTGTTTTCATGTTTCATGCGGGGAGAAAACAGAGATGTGACGTGGACGTTTGGTTCTGTGCAGCGTTCAGAGTTTCAGCGTTAACAAACTTCTTTCAACAGTTTTTGTCTTGTAGAGACGATGGAAGAAGTCAGAGAACGTGCTGGAGAAATGAAACCGATTGAAGCTGCTCGTTTTCGTCTGCGACGTTCTTCTGATACGCTCTACGTGAATTTGTGTCGACAAACGTTCTCAGAGCGTTCATACAACGTTTCCTTCTTTCATTTTACGTTCATACTGATTTTTTGTTCTCGTCTGTGACGGCAGGAAGCTGCATGTCCAGGTCTCTCTCTCTCTCCTTCGGCTGGCCGATGCCTCTCCCCGTGGACGGTGGCCCACAGGGCAGCAGCCACCAGGCGCCTGCTGACGAGCTCCTCTTCCAGGTCTGGCTCTGGTCCCGGTTCTCCCCCTGATCCAGACAAGCTGCTGTTTGCAGATTCATAAAAGTATTTGTGGATCACCTCAGGAGACCCAACAGAGCTCCACCATCACGTTAACGTGATATTCTGAGATTGAAAAATGTTTTTCTGTCTCTCGGAAGTTTCAAGTCGTTTGATACTCGTTCCTTCAGTTATTGGACTCTGAAATCACTCGTCCTCTTTTCTTCCTGCACACACTGAGGACGGACACGAGGCTTCACGAGGCGACTGGATCATTTTTCTTTTTCACTTTTTGTGTCCCAGCCACGCCTCGGGGTTTCTCCATGTTAACCTCTAACCATGAGCCTCCTGTTTCCTCCAGCCTGTCTGCCTGTCTGCCTGTCTGTCTGCCTGTCTGCCTGCCTGTCTGTCTGCCTGCCTGCCTGTCTGCCTGTCTGCCTGCCTGTCTGTCTGCCTGCCTGCCTGCCTGTCTGTCTGTCTGCCTGTCTGCCTGTCTGTCTGCCTGCCTGCCTGTCTGCCTGCCTGCCTGTCTGCCTGCCTGCCTGCCTGTCTGTCTGCCTGTCTGCCTGTCTGCCTGCCTGTCTGTCTGCCTGCCTGCCTGCCTGTCTGTCTGCCTGTCTGCCTGCCTGTCTGTCTGCCTGCCTGCCTGCCTGTCTGTCTGCCTGTCTGCCTGTCTGTCTGCCTGCCTGTCTGTCTGCCTGCCTGCCTGTCTGCCTGCCTGTCTGTCTGCCTGCCTGCCTGCCTGTCTGTCTGCCTGTCTGCCTGTCTGCCTGCCTGTCTGTCTGCCTGTCTGCCTGTCTGTCTGCCTGTCTGCCTGCCTGTCTGTCTGCCTGCCTGCCTGCCTGTCTGTCTGCCTGTCTGTCTGTCTGTCTGTCTGCCTGTCTGCCTGTCTGTCTGCCTGCCTGTCTGTCTGCCTGCCTGCCTGTCTGCCTGCCTGTCTGTCTGCCTGCCTGCCTGCCTGTCTGTCTGCCTGCCTGCCTGTCTGCCTGCCTGTCTGTCTGCCTGCCTGCCTGTCTGCCTGCCTGCCTGTCTGCCTGTCTGCCTGCCTGTCTGCCTGTCTGTCTGCCTGCCTGCCTGTCTGTCTGCCTGTCTGTCTGTCTGTCTGTCTGCCTGCCTGCCTGTCTGTCTGTCTGCCTGTCTGTCTGTGGTTGTCTTGGTGTTGGCGTGGCTCGTTTACTTTGTATCGACTTCGTTTGTCCGTCTGAGTCTGTCTCACCGTCCATCGATCAGCCGCCTCTCACGCCTGGAGGCAAAACAGAAACACGGCTCTGCTCCACCTTCCTCCATCCTTCACTCATAACTTAAACTTGTTTTATAGTCGATGAACGTGAAGCTTGGCTTTTGTTCAGCCCCACAAAGCTCTCAGGGCCCGGTGGCCTCACAGCTGAAGGTCCAACTCTCCAATTAAACTCAGTGTTTCATGTTCAGTAACCAGACTGTGGGAACTTTAGACACTGAGTCCGATTTGAACAAAGTCTCAACGACGTCCGGTTCACTGCACTTCCTCCACTTTGTGTTAACGTTCACGGAAACAGACACTGTACATACAGGCAGGGCGGTGAGGCGAGGTGACTGCAACCTCGTCAAGCATCTACAAGTCTCCTCTCACAACCCGACCAGAGTTCTTCTCATTGATTTTACCTCAATACATGCTGTCTCAGTTCAGATACTTCTGTTGGTACTCTTCTATGTAGTACTCTGTGTACTAATGTCAGCAGAGTACCTTCTTCTTCTTCTTCTTCTTCTTCTCTGCAGAGTTGTAAGCGGAGCATTGGCTCCAACATTTGCCTGCTGATGTGTTTTTATGTCGAGTTATTCAGAGGACATGAAGAAAGACGAGATGTTCCGACAGCACAAAGAAGAAGCAAAAACACATTCATCCATTTTGACACATTTCAGTTTGAATTATTCATATTTTGTGTTACATCAAGAAATAATTACATTTTCTGCAGATACTTGTATTTCATATTTTTACATTGTTGGTGTCGTTACATATTTAGACGGTGTAACGTCGTTAACTCTGATAGAAGTCTTGATGATTGATGGCTGTACAGAGTGTCGCAATGACTTGAAACTGTATGATGTTAATGACTCGAGAACCTGACGAGTCGACCACACAGAACACAACACTGATATGTTGAACTGTCAGGAACTCAAACCCAAAAGAAAAACCTCAAGTAAAAGTTCAAGTACAGGCAAAGAACCAAAATGTTTCTGATGGATTAACCGGAGTCAGGCAGAGTTCGATACGCTGGTGCAGCAAGAAACCTCTAAAGAACTCTGAGGGATGGATCGAGGGTGGAGAAGACCTCACTCACATCACAGGTCTCTCTCTTAATGGCCTGTTTCCATCCAAAGTTCTCAGGTGAGGCTTCATTGGAAAGCTACGTCACCTTCTATGACAAAGGGCAGATCACCCAGGTGATGGGTAGGTACCAGGTGGCAAATCTGATCCAGCATACACCCCTCCATCACTGGTTCTTCCATCTCTGGTTTCTCCATCTCTGGTTCCTCCATCACTGCTTCCTCCATCACTGCTTCCTGTATCACTGGTTCCTCCATCTCTGGTTCTTCCATCTCTGGTTCCTCCATCTCTGCTTCCTCCATCTCTGGTTCCTCCATCACTGGTTCCTGGTTCCAAATGCTCAGTCTTGTAATTGAAGTGCTGACTTCCAGACCTCGGTGGTCTTCCACGCGTGTCGTGTTAGCTTGGGTAAGAATCATCACAACACAGCATGTGAACAGAGATGGACAACAGAGGTGCAACCAAGGCGATAGCTGACCATCGAGACAAGTTACAAAATCTTAATATGTCTCTCTTATTTCTTTAGTCGATGTTTGCAAGGTGAGATGGAAAGTATGCCAAGTGGGTCAGCAGGTGGCTCTCAGAAGAACTGGAAACATGCCGACATACTGTCCTTCTTTTGACCCAGTTAGAGCTGAGAATACCTACAAAATGAAACAACTGCAACTTCAGCAATCCACAAACAGCAATGGAAGACAAGGAGCAACCTCACAGTCTATAACTGGATCCGATCAACAATCCCACCGCGAGGGGCAGAACCTGTCCTAGAAGCTGAAGGTCATGAAACCCAAAGGAGGAGACATCCAGGCCAGCAGCTACAAAAAGGAAGTCTCAAAACATTAAATCAAGGCAAGAAGCTAAAATCAGGGTCAGCTTCAAGTGTTTTTTAATTTGCACAGACCTCACCAGGTGGATACCACCAACACCACCAGCACCACCCACTGAGGAAATGACAGCGCACTCCAGACCAACCTCCAGTCCAGCAGAGCCATAGACCTGATGAAGACCAGATCCGGCGGCAGTACAGAGTTTTGATAGGTTCAACTTTTGGAGAAATGCAACCAGATCAATTAAACCTCCGACTGCCAAACTTCAACTTTACACTTTACACATGTAAAGTTTTGTGGGGTCTACTAACCCATTTTGGCGAGGCGAGACGCTTCGAAAGATACCGCCAAACTGCTTCGTAGACGCAGCGTCGTAAAGGCATGACTGGATGAATTTTGGGGGT
The DNA here is from genome assembly GCA_033000465.1 of Sciaenops ocellatus. Lineage (NCBI taxonomy): Eukaryota > Metazoa > Chordata > Actinopteri > Sciaenidae > Sciaenops > Sciaenops ocellatus. The sequence continues at coordinate 887,727 of CP136871.1, read as the reverse complement.
TATCACTACGTCTCTTCTGGATGGATCAGGTATGCATCAAAGAACAGAAGACTTGACCCTGGACGAGTGGACGCCACCGCTCCTTTCTGTTAAATCTCAGGGTCACTTTGAAGTGAAGCAACAAGTCGGGACGGGCGGAGACAAAAAGAAGCAGCAGAGCCTGCAGACGGGACTATTTTCTCCGATTCGTTCTTTCAGCCTCTTTCATTACGTGCAGCGCTGATCATTAGTTTGATTGCCGTCATCAGAGGTGCTTCAGAGACCCCGCTGTGCCGGCCAGCAGCACGCCTGCTCGTCTGAATGTACCCGCTAATTACGGAGAGAGGCTGCTTCACAAACACGAGCGTTTCACAGCAAAGCTGGAGTCAAGGTGGAGGACAGAAATGTAGAAAGGTCACGTCCACTTTGACTCAATCTGCCGTCTTTGTGTGAAACACTTCAGATGTCTAACTGTCAAAAGTTTCTTTTCTTTCACAGCACAACGTGCTGACACCGCCTCTGACCTCATTATTATTATTATAATTATCCTGTGTGTCAACCTATAATCAGACCGAGGCCATGCTAAACAATGTCAGGAGAAAAGTAAGTGTCAGTCTAACTTTGAGACTTTGAGCACTAAAATAGCTCTGAGCTCGGACAGAACTGGGTCCAACAGGACTCCTGAGTCACTGCGACCTGCAACAATCGGTCAACAGCTGCAGGTGAGACGAGACAAACAACGTCCTGCTGTCCCGAATCCTCAAAAACAAAAACCAAACCTGGACAACAAGATCTGGAAAACAGTCCAACAAATGTCCGAGCTGACATATCAAGCTGGAGGACAAACGTCCAATCACAGACTGTCTAAAACCTGGACGCAGTCTCTGTGACGTCCCCGCAGACTGTCTAAAACCTGGACGTAGTCTCCATGACGTCCCCGCAGACTGTCTAAAACCTGGACGTAGTCTCCATGATGTCCCCGCAGCCTGTCTAAAACCTGGACGTAGTCTCCGTGACGTCCCCGCAGACTGTCTAAAACCAGGACGTAGTCTCTGTGACGTCCCCGCAGACTGTCTAAAACCTGGACGTAGTCTCCGTGACGTCCCCGCAGACTGTCTAAAACCAGGACGTAGTCTCCGTGATGTCCCCGCAGGCTGTCTAAAACCTGGACGTAGTCTCCGTGACGTCCCCGCAGACTGGATAGGGAGGGACTTTTCGTGGATATTGATTGACATTTAGAGTAGTCCGAACAGAACCTCTGAACCAGCAGTGTCCAGTCTAACAGTGAATACAGCAACAGAACCTCTGAACCAGCAGTGTCCAGTCTAACAGTGAATACAGTAACAGAACCTCTGAACCAGCAGTGTCCAGTCTAACAGTGAATACAGTAACAGAACCTCTGAACCAGCAGTGTCCAGTCTAACAGTGAATACAGTAACAGAACCTCTGAACCAGCAGTGTCCAGTCTAACAGTGAATACAGCAGCCTACCGAGGTGGTTTTCTTGCTGGGTTTGGCTCCTGGCATCCCGGGCTGAGTCAGTTCAGTTAGCTACACGGCTGACCAAGCTAACTACAGTTAGCGCTTCACTACTTAGCAATCTGTCGGTCTTCTCTTCATTAGAGTCTCTGAGACTCGATCAGTCAGCCGCATCCTCTCGAGGGAAAACTTGTCTTATCAGGACGCTCGGTCACTTCATTGATTTCTCATTCGTTCTCATCAAAGCCACGACGCAGACGCTCTGCTGTCCTCCATGGTTATTCTGTGTGGACATTTTGTATTCTGGGAGCCGGTGCTTAACCAATGAAGCCTGGCAGCCGGTCCAGTGTGAACACAGTTGGACGAGTTTGTAGGCGTTGGGTCATTTTCTAGTGAAGTTATTCATGTTTCTTTTATTTCATCTGCTGCCCATTGATGTAACTGTCTGTTCTGCTGCCAGGAAAATGCTTCAGGCTCAGATGGAAATCAGACGAGTGCCACTTGAGCTCGTCTGCCAAACTGATTTATAGTCCATTTTAAAATTTGAACAATTTTAAAAGACAGAATGATAAATCATTTTATTCTGCACGTTTCCTCCTTTTACACTGACTCAGGATCTTCTTTTTTTAACCTGCATGTTTAAACCTGCAGTGTGTCATATTTAAGGGCTCTATACACAGAATATAATATTCATACAGACGCTGCATGTTTCTACAGAACAGACAAACCTTTCAGTTGTAATCAAGTTTTACAATAAAAGTATCACCAGCAGTGTTAGGCCATGTTGAACCGCCGTGGATGCACAAACTAAACACAGACTCCACAGTTTCTCTTTCTCCGTTGTCCTGTTCGATGTTCGAGCTTAAACCGGTTTGATTTTGTGCAAACCTGTGGGTCTTCAAGGCCACCTGTGGGTCGTTATGGTCACCTGTGGGTCGTCATGGTCACCTGTGGGTCGTCAAGGCCACCTGTGGGTCTTCAAGGCCACCTGTGGGTCGTCATGGTCACCTGTGGGTCGTTATGGTCACCTGTGGGTCGTCATGGTCACCTGTGGGTCGTCAAGGCCACCTGTGGGTCTTCAAGGCCACCTGTGGGTCGTCATGGTCACCTGTGGGTCGTTATGGTCACCTGTGGGTCGTCATGGTCACCTGTGGGTCGTCAAGGCCACCTGTGGGTCTTCAAGGCCACCTGTGGGTCGTCATGGTCACCTGTGGGTCGTTATGGTCACCTGTGGGTCGTTGACTCCCTCTGCTCTCATCTGAGTCATCAGGGTCACATGGTGAAGATGGTTGCTGAGTTGATGTGAACACGAGCATCAGGTATCTCGTGAGGTTTTGATTGGATTTTATAGAAAACGTTACCTGCATGGTTATCACATCACGTCAGGACAGGATATTCCAGCTGAGTGCACCAACTCAGAAAAACGTTTGTCTTTATTGTCTTAACATTTTTAATATCACACATTAGAGAGGCGTCGCCTTCTTTACAGCAGACTGAAGTGACAGTTCACCTGCAGAAAGTCCTCCTGCAGGAGTAGCTTCTGTCCGATCACCTCCTGCTTTGTATGGAATCAAACATTACTCATGATTTCAGTTTGCAAAAACCAGATATTTAGTTTTTAACCAGCGGATCAACAGTGGAAGCAGAAAGAACATCAGACATATCATAAAACATTTTCTGTATTTACAAGAACGTTTTTCCACATTTCACATGCAAATATAAAAAATAACAATAATAATTATTATTATTAAATTAAACCACAATATAAAACGTTTACAACATTTCAGATAAAATAAAGGTAAACACAAACTCAACAGTTTTAACATGACTGTGCACAAGATGCCTTCTTCTTTATTCATACATGCATCAAGGGTTTTTCTCCAAGATAAAATGACCGAAAGAAACAAAAAACTTCATGTGTTGAATTTAAAAGAAGACGTGAATTATTAAGAACTTGTTGTAGACAGCGTTTCACAAAGTTTACGAACTTTCTACGAACTCAAACTCACAAGACGACAAACTGACGTGTTTTCTACCAGGTAACAAACAGCTCGCATGTGTTGAATTTCACTGAGCTCCTCGTCACTGAACAACTCTTAAATTTGCGTGATATTGAGTTTAGACACATGGCGTGTTCACAGCGTGTTCTGCTGCTTATCTCTGCAGGTCAGAGAGCCTGAACACCGTGAAGCAAATCAGATGGCGTGTTTCACGTGTTCTTACAGGGGACGAGGCGGTCCTTCAACGTGAGTGAACATATGACAAAAACACTCACGACTGCCAAAATACAACATCAGCTCGTTTCACACAGTCAGAACTCGAACTCGATGAACGTGGAGGAAAGACTGTAGATTGTTTGAACACAGAAAAGGTCAAAATCTGCATATTGGGAACGACTGTGTCATTTCTTCTTTGCAGATAAACTGTTGTCAGATGGAGAGTTGTTTTTTTCTGGCAGAGGAGGTGGAAATGAAATTATTCCATGATGTAAAACCACGACAACTCAGATTTAGATTTTCATGTAGCGTGTGTTTAAAAGCTAAAAAATGTGAAGCTGCTCTTTAATGTTCGATGATGTGATGCTGTAGAAAAATATCTATATGAACAACACATCTATAATGTGTTGGACTGTTGATGTAGTGTATAACACATTATGAATGCCTGTCTTTGTAGAAACAGATTTAACAGATGGATGGAAACACTTGTGAGTTATGATGAAATGTATAAAGGAGACTTTAAATGTTCTTCTCTTGTTCTGTCTGGATGCTTCACATTTGTACGAGAGGCTGAAAGCCTCCAAACACAAACGAACTGAAGGAGAATCAGACATGCTCTTATTAACACGAAGCATACACCGCTTTAAGAAATAATGAATCAAACTGGAAACAGACTCAATCAGGCCCGAGGACATCCAGAGAAATTAAAGTCGAGGCTTTAAGCCTCTTGGCTGAGCTCTAACCGAGACACTTAACATGGAACAACATTTACCCAATACAAATCTCATTATAGACCTTTTCTGAATCTGCGGGGAGTTTTCTGACAACATGCAGAGAACATACAGGTTTGGAGAATGTGACCCAGTTTCTGAGGAGGCGGCCCGAATTTTGAAGCTTCGTCGTTAAAGCGGAGGAAAGTGAAGTGTTTGTGCAGAGCGAGAGGGAAGAATGAAACGCTGTTTACTGATGACCTTCTGCACACGTCTGTCATCATTTCTCTCTTGTAAATATGAATTCAGCAGCACATTATACCTCCGCTGACAGCCTTCTCCAGCCTTATGGATGTGCTGACATTTTGAACTGTAGCCGGGTGTTTCGGCACTTTGTCAAATTGTCATTATGTTCCTAAATTCGCCGTCCGTCTCCTCTGGAGCTTTTTTATCGGCGACGCTTCCTCCCCCTCCCTCCCGAGGGACGAGCACACGGCTGCGGAGTCCACATCGCAAATCAGCGGCTTCGTTTTGGGAACACGCTGCTGCAGAATTACTGTAAATTATTAAGTTATTCTCGGCTGTGAGGACCCAAGAATGAATAATGCAAACTGTGAGAGGAACAGTGTGAAAATATTTACTTCTTTTCTGTGTTCAGATCTGCATTGTCTGACTAAAATGGAAATATTTTATTTAAAAGGTGCCTTAATATCTAAATGTGACATGATAAAACAACCAAACCTACAGATTATCTATAAGGTTGAATCACTTTATTACTGATGTGTTGCCTTTAACAGCCTGTGGACTGATTTCTATGTAAAGCAGGGATCTTCAACCTTTGATGAGACACAAACAGAACAGAGACCCCAACACGTTATTTTTTTTCTTTTTGAATGTGTCACATTTTAAGCCGAGCCTATAACAACTTTTACTATATTCACCTTTTATTTCACCTCATTAACTGTGACAAGTTTATCCATTCTGCTTCACTTCATCAACCTATAACGAGCGTTAACTTATTGATTTATGGTAATTTCGCAACAAAGAACTGCTGCGTTTCACCCAACACCTTTCCTCACCTTAGCTGCTGGTCATGTTATGTTAGTATCATATATCATTTTTGTTATATTTTTTAATTCTCACAAATTATTTATTCTTTTTAACTTACTTAACGTTAGCTTGCTTGCTAATGACAAATTGGTCATCAGCTGAAGTTAGCTTCAATCAGCCTCCTGTTCGTCAGGATGACGAACAGGAGGCTGATTGAAGCTAACTTCATGGCCAAACATGTCACAGTTTTTATCAAGTTATTAAACTTGGATTATTTAAACTGTTTGACTGAAACATTGACTTGTTTTTTAATGTTGCTGAGATCATTTTCTGACTCTACCGTGAATCATCCCGCGTTCAAAATTCGAGTCACGTTGTAGATGTGGAGCAGTCGACACAGTTCGTGGTATTCTGTCTTTGATTGCAGATTTTTCCTGAATGAAACGACTTCCCAATCATCATTGATTTCAGTAATGAGGATTTAAAGTGCGGCCGTTACATCACAGTACAGTCTCTCTTTAATTACATCTCATTCATTATGAAACATGAAGCTCAGCCTGTGTTTCTAATCCCTCCGTTGGTCCAGCTGCATGACTCATCCTCCTTACAACCGCTAATGGACTTCACACAATAGTTTGAAATTACGGAGCTGCTTGTCTCTCGTGTTTCTGACTGATGTGTCCATTGTTCTGGACCAACAAAGGATTACGTTTGCTCTTCAGCCTCCTGCCGTCGCTGCCAGCTGGCTCTGTTACTTCAGCTTAGTTCCAACAATAAATATTCACACTGCCGCCGACTTCTTCTTCATAAAAACTTTGATTTTTCTTCTGATCCTCTGACTTTTAGTGCTGCAGGTATGTATAATCAGGTCATCACTTTAATGTGTCCAATACTTACTGGTATCGATCGAGCTACACGTTGTGTCCAGCAAACGTTAGCATGTCGCACATGTGGGTATTTTACTCGGGGTCCTCATAAATCCTGAGGTCCCCGTACAGACAGTGTTGAATTGTGGGTTGTTATGAGGACACTGACGGCTCTCCTTAAGAAACAGAGCAGCTGTTTGTTTGTTTAGGCGCCATTCACCGCTAATCGTTGCTACGGTAACCGAGGGACTGACTCACTTCTGTAGACAGCCTCGAGTGGACGAAAAGAGGAACTGCAGTTTTTGGCACTTCTGCATTTCACAGTTACGGATGGTTGCCGCTCGACTACGTCTCAGAAATTCCACCAGATCCCACTTGCTTCAGTCAGACTGCCGATCAGACAGAAGGGAAACAACTTAACTACGTAGCTTCTGACTCAGGTTACAACATGAACCAAGAAAAATGACCAAGTCTGAACAAAAGTGTGGAGAGAAAAACTCAAAGCCAGGCGGCAAACAGATCAAAACAATGACTAAAAATTAATTTTAAATCTGTTCATGTTTATGAGAAAAGTTCCATAACGTTGATTTAAAATCAAAAGCAGAAGATAAAAGTTGTGTAAACTACAATTAGAGTGACAAGATATTAAATTATGAAACAGCAAACTGACAGAATAGAAATAATATAATTATAAATATTAAAACGCATTAATATGAAATCAGGTATCAGAGGAGGAGGAGAAACAGCTGAAGATGAAACATGGAGCTGATTGTACAGATCTGAACTGTCTGAATGTCACGACAGAGGGGGGAATCTCCTCGCACGGGAGGTGGAAAAGGTCGTCGACGTGACCTTTCTGCTGGAGGGTTCGAGCTGACGGGTTTCTAATCAGCAGATAAGAAGCTGTTTGAGGAGCAGCCAGGCTCTGGATTATCAGTCTGGATGCACTGTAACTAAAAAAAACATTTCATTTATCCTCCAGCACAGAGCAAATGTCAAGATCTTTACTGCTGCCTCCACACAAAGCTCCATGCAAATCCTCCAGATCTAATCAGCAAACACAAAGAAACAAACTCGAACGTCCACTCTGATAACACGGGGACGTTTGTCCTGAGACAAGAGACACAAACAAAGTTCAGTAACACCGAGACAAAACTCTGAAAACTGAAATTTAATTTACTTAAAGCCTCGTCATGTAACTTTTGTCTGATTAAATCATGTCGATGCTACACTGACTTATAATCCGGTGAATGGTGACATGATGGAGGGGGTGGTGAGCACGGTATCCTAGAGTTCAAGAGGTCACGGTAAGTCAAAGATCAGGTAACACTCAGCATGAAGGAGACCAAACAGTCTGGCAGTCTTAGAGGTCGAACTGATCGTTTATTCAACAGGAGCTGATTGGATGACGACGAGCAGGTGGTGAAGGTGATCAGACAGGTGAGAGGGAAGCGACACAAACGAATATACCTCAAATAAACTCAAACGTCTAGGTTTTAGACAGTCTGTGGGGACGTCTCAGAGACTATGTCCAGGTTTTAGACAGTCTGTGGGGACGTCACGGAGACTACGTCCAGGTTTTAGACAGTCTGTGGGGACATCATGGAGACTACGTCCAGGTTTTAGACAGTCTGCGGGGACGTCTCAGAGACTCGGTTTCTCGTGTAGATCACAGATCTCGTGACTACGTCTATTCATAGAATCACAGAGAGAAACAGCAGATATATTCTGTATAAAAACATAAAAGGAAACTCTAAAACGCCTGAGAAGTGACTTCCTGAACCAGCTCTGAGTTAAACGGTTAATCCACACTGTGAAGGCGGTGAGGTGGTAATTACAGTAAACATACAGAGGAACATAAAAGCAGCTGTTAACGGGGCGCCGAGCATGCACAGGGAATTATGGGTGTTAAATATTCAGGTCATGGCCTCTGAGGAGCTCCTCGTTCTGTGACTGCAGCAAACCTCGAGTTTAGAGAGAGCGGCAGGAAACGTTGAGCTGCAGCTGAGTGTACTTTAAGTATCAAAGGTAACAGATTACTTTGTTAATACTGATGCATCGACGTTAGAGCAACATTTTACTGACGTAGCTGCTGGTGGAGATCAGCACCTTCAAGTCTGAGGCCGTGGTTCTCTGCCGGACAACGGTGGATTGCTCCCTCTAAGAGTCGCTGCTCCAAGTGAACGAGTTCAAGTATCTCGTGGTTGTTGTACCGGACCAGACGGAGCCGAGCCTGAAGGCAAAGCTCTCGACGTTCTGCTCCATCTACGTTCCAACCCTCGCCTCTGCTCATGAGCTTTGGGTAGTGACCGAAAGAATGAGATCGCGGATACAAGCGGCTGAAATGAGCTTCCTTCGGCTCAGGCTTCGGGGTAGAGCGAGGAGCTCAGACATCCGGAGGGACTTCCTCTGGAGGTGTTCTGGACAGGAGACCCTGGGACAGACCCAGAACCCGCTGGACGGACTACATAGCCCATCTAACCTGGGAACACCTCGGGATCCTCCAGGAGGAGCTGGGATGTGTTGCTAAACCTGCACGACCACCACGACCCGACCACGCGTAAGAAGAAGAAGATGGATCAGGCCCATCCAAAGGGTTCTCGGGTAAATCTGCGGGGGTCGTGAGCTGGTTGATGACTTTTGGCAGGAAATACAGATCAGTTAGCTGCACGGCTGACCGAGCTAACGACGGACGCTCCTATAACTACAGGTAAACAGTGTACGGAGGTGGTTGAAAAGTTGAACGTTGATTGATGTGTTGATATTATTGGTGGAACTGGTTGTTTCAGGCTCATGTTCTGTTAAAATACAAATGTTTATTTTTTTAAAGAGATCTAAAAGAATGAACTTTTGAAGATTTTCTATAAAAACTAAAAACACGTCATCGTCCAGTAGCTTCGTTCTGAGATCGAACAAAGATCAGAGGAACGTTCTGCCAGATGTTTCCAGCATCTGCTCCGTCCTCACAGGCCTCACAAACAATTCAACTGTCTGAACATGAAGCATCAAAGACTTTCAGCTGTTAGAGGACGAGCAGCGTCAGTCCACGAGCCTGGACGCAGTCTCCGTGACGTCCCCGCAGACTGTCTAAAACCTGGACGCAGTCTCCGTGACGTCCCCGCAGACTGTCTAAAACCTGGACGTAGTCTCCGTGACGTCCCCGCAGACTGTCTAAAACCTGGACGCAGTCTCCGTGACGTCCCCGCAGACTGTCTAAAACTGGACGCAGTCTCCGTGACGTCCCCGCAGACTGTCTAAAACCTGGACGTAGTCTCCGTGACGTCCCCGCAGACTGTCTAAAACCTGGACGTAGTCTCCGTGACGTCCCCGCAGACTGTCCAAAACCTGGACGCAGTCTCCGTGACGTCCCCGCAGACTGTCTAAAACCTGAACGCAGTCTCCGTGACGTCCCCGCAGACTGTCCAAGACCTGGACGCAGTCTCCGTGACGTCCCCGCAGACTGTCTAAGACCTGGACGTAGTCTCCGTGACGTCCCCGCAGACTGTCCAAGACCTGGACGCAGTCTCCGTGACGTCCCCGCAGACTGTCTAAGACCTGGACGTAGTCTCCGTGACGTCCCCGCAGACTGTCTAAAACCTGGACGCAGTCTCCGTGACGTCCCCGCAGACTGTCTAAGACCTGGACGTAGTCTCCGTGACGTCCCCGCAGACTGTCTAAAACCTGGACGCAGTCTCCGTGACGTCCCCGCAGACTGTCTAAAACCTGAACGCAGTCTCCGTGACGTCCCCGCAGACTGTCCAAGACCTGGACGCAGTCTCCGTGACGTCCCCGCAGACTGTCTAAGACCTGGACGTAGTCTCCGTGACGTCCCCGCAGACTGTCTAAAACCTGGACGTGGTCTCCGTGACGTCCCCGCAGACTGTCTAAAACCTGGACGCAGTCTCCGTGACGTCCCCGCAGACTGTCTAAAACCTGAACGCAGTCTCCGTGACGTCCCCGCAGACTGTCCAAGACCTGGACGCAGTCTCCGTGACGTCCCCGCAGACTGTCTAAGACCTGGACGTAGTCTCCGTGACGTCCCCGCAGACTGTCTAAAACCTGGACGTGGTCTCCGTGACGTCCCCTCAGACTGTCTTAAACCTGGACGTAGTCTCCGTGACTACTTCCTGGTCGCCTGCGGTGACAGAAAACGAGTAAAGCAGCAGACGTGTCAATCATCACTGTCGTCTTGTCCAATGTGCGGCTCGTGTCTTCAGTTGTTTTCAGTGTCATTTGCATGTGAATGTGTCAGTAATGAGAAATGTGTGTCTCATTTTGTCTTTTGTCTGCTCTGGTTTCTTCTTCACCTGCAGCTGAAGCTGCTGCGTCGTGTTGGCAGGTCGGAGCCGCTGTGAGTAATGATGCCAGCGCAGGAAGCTAATACGCTAAAACAATAGAGATAAGTGACAATCAGCTGTGTGTGTGTGTGTGTGTGTGTGTGTGTGTGTGGACCGGATTATACTTTGTGCTCAGACTCCACAGACAATAATCTGGCATCCGTCTGCTTTTCAATTTATTTTATTTAAATGAGGATGTTCAGCTAGCTTCATTATTCAGAGCTGCAGGCCTGTTATCGCTCTCTGACGTGATTTATTGGATTTAATGGAAGACCAACACAGACTCAGTGAAACCCTCGAGGAGCTGCAGGTTAACTGTTTCCTGTTGGTGGAACGTCCTACCAGATCAGGGGCGTCCCTCTCTACCTTCACAAACCTCCTGAAGACCTCCAGCTCTTCAGAGAGGACCTCCTCTACAACACTACAACAACTGGACGTGCTGCTGAGCTCAGCAGCTCAATGACGGCCTCATCCTTCATCCTGTGGACCAATCCTCTGAGGCTCCGCCTCCTTCAGGTGACAGACGTGATGAATGTGGAGGAGGCCACTTGTGAAGCTGTAATCTGTTATTTCAGATCACAGGAGTCCATAAGTCCCCATGTTCAAATGTCCAACTTCACAGCAGAAATAAACATGTTTACAGCCTGGTTCACTCCAACGCAGTTCGTGGTTCATCCAGGTGTAACCACGCCAGCCCAGGACCCCCGACATGCAGCTTCATCCGTCTGAAAGAATTCAGCAGAGACTTCACCTTCACCTTCACCTGACTGCAGTCCATCATCAATGAATACTCACCTTCAACCTGACGGCACGAGCTGACGGCAAACAGCTGATCGTCGTGCCGTCCTCCCGCCGTCATCGCCTCATGTTCTGGACTGAAGCTGAAAACGTCCCGCTTCACGTATGACCTGAATATCCGCCACACGTCACCGCTGAGCGTGTTCGGATTGTTTCTCATCAGCGTGTTCGACGGCAGAAATAAAGCGTTCATATTTCGGTTTCTTAAAATCCTTCAGACAGTCCTGAAGATCTTTCTGGGTCACAGAAATCTTCGACTCTGTCGAGAGCTGCAGCCGCCTCCGCGAAGTTTGCAGAAGAACAAAGTGAGAAGTCAGCGATGCGTTTGTATCTGGATGTGTTGACCGTCTTGGTGCTAAAGTTGGATGAACTTCCTCTCTGGGGGGGCAGGCGGTAAAGAATAGCACTCATTAGTATGGAGCTGAGGGAGTGGGATGGTTAACGAGCTCGATTCCCCAGACTGGGGTCAGTTTTCCCGCCTGTAAATGAAAGCTTTAGACTGCAGCAGGCTCACATGTTCAGATCCCACCAGGGCCAACTACCCTGAGCAGTGGATTAAAGCTGATGACCCCCCGTTTGTGACAGCTTTAAACTCTGTTATGTTGCTCATTAGTGCTGCAGCGGAGCCGCCTGCGCGATGCATTCAGGCTTTAACGTGACGCCGTGTTATCAGATGTGTCGGCTGCAGACGTGCACGGCGTGTAAAGATCCACACGGTTCACAGCATGACTGGATTCAACGCAGTCGAGTCAATTCAATTCAATTCTGTGTTCATGAAGCTCCACGAAGACTCTGAGTACAGAAACGGGTTTTAGACAGTCTGCGGGGACGTCACAGAGACTACGTCCAGGTTTTAGACAGTCTGCGGGGACGTCACGGAGACTACGTCCAGGTTTTAGACAGTCTGCGGGGACGTCACGGAGACTACATCCAGGTTTTAGACAGTCTGCGGGGACGTCACAGAGACTACGTCCAGGTTTTAGACAGTCTGCGGGGACGTCACGGAGACTACGTCCAGGTTTTAGACAGTCTGCGGGGACGTCACGGAGACTACGTCCAGGTTTTAGACAGTCTGCGGGGACGTCACGGAGACTACGTCCAGGTTTTAGACAGTCTGTGGGGACGTCACAGAAGGTTTGATGGAGGTCTGTGAATAATTAACGAGCTGACATTTATGATTTCTTTAATTACTGATGTGAAGACCAATGAACCAATCAGTGCAGAGAACACGCTCAAAAACTTCCAGCTCAATTAATATGCAACGAGCAGTTTGACTCATTAACGATAAGAACCAACTTCCTGCTGCTCCACGATTAAAGGTCGCTCGTTATCTGATGACGGAGTAGGTGGAAACGAAGGAGACGAGGTGGAGGTGGCAGGACGGCTCTGATGTAGCTGCTGTTAGCTAATGTTAGCTCTGTTTGTTAGCTGTTGTTAGCTTATATTAGCTGGCTGCTATGTCTGCTGTTGTTGACCTTGTTGATGTTTGGCTGTTAGCAAAGTTGTCGACTTGCTAGTTTTTGATCATGAGTAATGTAATCAGAACAAATACTCAGATTACTCTCTGAGACTCTTTCAGTCTTCCTGCAGTTGTTGGTGTTCGTCACACGGCGTCTCTTTGACATGCACACGTATGAACCGTGTGATCGTAGTTTTTATATTTCCACCTGAGGTGTGAATAATAATATGTGAGCGCTCTGATTAATAAATATATGGTGTGATCTTCAAACAGTTCTTCAGGCTTGTGTTCAGAAAAAAGGACATTACTGATGGACACGTGCGTCCACGTCCGTCCACGTCCACGCTGCCTGCAGGCTGGGACGCCTTTTAAAAGACGTCGAGCAGCTCGAGCTGTCCAGTGTGTCCTTTAACGAGCAGAGCGGCAAATATCGTTAATATTAAAACAGGATGAAGCAGTGTGTGTGTGTGTGTGTGTGTGTGTGTGTGACCTTTGGGATGTAGAACACGGAACATTAATTAACATTAATTAACATTAATTAACATGATACAACAGGTAGTTCAGACTGATTAGAGTCACTCCAACAGCACTGAGGCTTTTAACTACGTCTATTACATTAACGTTATATTCACGTTACATTCACGTTCATCATCTCTCTCAGATTCTATAAAACATGAACATTTTCTAAAGTAGTTTAAAAACTGAACTGATTGTTGTTAGCTCGTTGTTAGCTTGTTCTGGCTTGTTGTTAGCTTGTTTTAGCTCATTGTTAGCTTGTTTTTGCTCGTTGTTAGCTCAGTACAGTTGTCATGAACGGGGAAATTAGCTATAGAGACCAAAACTGTTTTTTGTACCAGGCTGTAAACATGTTTATTTCTGCTGTGAAGTTGGACATTTTAACATGGGGACTTATGGAGACTGACTCACTTCTGGAGCCAGCCTCAAGTGGACGACAAGAGGAACTGCAATTTTTGACACTTCCACATCGGCTTCATTTACCAGCCACAGAGGCTGCTGCTTGGTTGTTAGCCTAATTAGTTTTAGCTTGTTGTTATCTTAGTACGTTGTTAGCGTCATACAGCAGTCTGTACAGTCCTCCTCCTCGTCCTCCTCTTCCTCTTCCTCCTCCTCATCGTCCTCCTCCTCCTCTTCCTCTTCCTCCACCTCCTCTTCCTCCTCCTCTTCCTCCCCATCCTCCTCCTCCTCTTCCTCCTCCTCTTCCTCCCCATCCTCCTCCTCCTCGTCCTCCTCCTCCTCGTCCTCGTCCTCCTCCTCCTCCTCTTCTTCCTCCTCCTCCTCCTCCTCGTCCTCTTCCTCCTCCTCCTCCTCCTCTTCCTCCTCCTGCTCTTCTTCCTCCTCCTCTTCCTCTTCCTCCTCGTCCTCCTCCTCCTCCTCGTCCTCGTCCTCCTCCTCCTGGCGTCTCTGCATAAACACATTCATATCTGTCTCCTCCGGCCTCTGAATCTCTCCCAAACACACTTTGTTGTTGTTTATTCCGTCGTTGACCTCCGGAGCTCAAAGACATCGCGGGACGTCTCCGCCGTCGGACACTTTGATCCAGTTTCACCAAAATCAGTGAAATAGTTGGTGGTGTGTGACTTAGTGCCGTAAAGCGTTACGTACTTCTCCCGACCCGGAGCCCAAAGTTACATAGTGTGAGAACAGACGTACGGATGACAGAGACACCGTTCACCTGATCACAGGTCAGAGATTTTATTGACATGAAAGTTTGAAAATCAGAGATTTCTGTTGAAATATGACAGATATTTATTTGAGATGTCTTTGTCTCTTTTGTCCATCTCAGTCACGCAGTCTGTTTGTGGATGAAGGCTGCAGGTTAAACGTCCCTCTGAGCTACAAACAGCCATTGTTAGCCCACGCCACCTTCAGCACTTAGCGCTGGAGGCGTTAGCCGTCGGTCACGGCGGCGCTCTCTAATGTGTTTTCTCCACACGAAGTATTTTCTTCTGTTGTTACGAACTGCTGGAGCGTTTATCGTCCCGAGGAATCTGAGGACGGCTCGTCCTGCATGGCTGCACAGTAACAGCCTCCTCACAGCTATTTGTGATTTACAATACGCAGAGTTCAAGCGCCTGACCCGAGAGCCACAGCACGCATTACCGCACAAAGAGCGCCGTCTGTTCTTTTGTTACGTCTCCGTCAACAGAAACACTTAGCGACAACACACACGTCACGTGTCAGGAGTCACACGTGTGTGAGAAGACAAACTGCAAAAGTTTGTACGGAAACACTTTATCTCAGACTGTGGACATGGCGGGAGCTAACGGAGGCTAACAGGAGCTAACAGAGGCTGACAGGAGCTAATGAAGGCTAACGTTACTGTAAAAAGAGACGCAGCTGATCGCGTGATTAGTGTTTAGGTCTAAAGGCTAACAGGAGCTAACAGAAGCTAACAGGAGCTAACGGAGGCTAACAGGAGCTAACAGTAGCTAACAGGAGCTAATGGAGGCTAACAGGAGGTGACGGAGGCTAACAGGAGCTAGGTAACGGTACCTAATGGTTGCTAACGGTAACGTCACTCGTGTAACAGTACAGTAAATAACACTGTTACTGTGGACATGTGACGTCCTTTATCTCGTGTTTTTACGGACACGTAATGAATTGTTTAAATGGCATGTTTCTTAAAGAGACAGCGCAGGGAGCTTTAGTTTTGATGTTGCAACAGCTATCTGGCATTGAATTGTGGGCTAACGTTAGGCTAATGTCAACGCTAACGTTACTTTTGACTTAGCCTGTTCCTCGTCGAGCAGCAACCTTCGGCTCTTCAGCTCCAGCGGCTTCCTCAGCCGCCGTGGCCGACAGCGTGGACGCAGTGATGGACCGTGTTGACTTTTGGTTTCACGTGAGCGTCGCTCTCCTGGTTCAAAGTTCCCGTCCATCCACCGCACCTCCGTTATCACTCTCATACGACATCACGTGATGTCATGGGCGTGTCCGGGGTTACCCACGGCGCCGTGTCCGCGGGCCAAACACTGTTTGAAGAGTTGGGTGTTGACATGTCACGATGAACCTTTGGTCCGTTTACGTCTTTATACGTTTACAGTCATCTTAAAGTGGCTGCAGCTTTATCTGTTTATCACTTTATGACTTTATAAAGATGAAAACAGGACGAGTGAACCTTCATGACCCAGAAACAAGACGACACTCATTTCATGAACCACGACGGCTTCATTCAAATCCAAACACAGTCAATAACGCTCCGGAGCCGCCGCTTCAAATCCGCTAATGTTCATGATCAAACACCGACTGAATGATCCTGATACAAAAACACAGAAACACAGTTTATCTTTATGGAACACACTGATGCTGAATTTACAGAGCTAACAGGAGCTAACGGAAGCTAACAGGAGCTAACGTTACTGTAAAAAGAGAAGCAGCAGATCTCGTGTTCAGTGTTCAGGTCTAAAGGCTAGCAGGAGCTAACAGAGCTAACAGGAGCTAGGTAACAGAGCTAACAGGAGCTAGGTAACAGAATTAACGGTACGATTACCTGATGGAATCTAATGGGGGCTAATGTTAGCATAGCCCAGCTGCTTTAAAACGGTTCATCCCATTCCTACGCTGGTGTTTGTTATCTGCTGTTAGCTAATGTTAGCTGAGTTTGTTAGCTAATGTTAGCTGAGTTTGTTAGCTGCTGTTAGCTAATATTAGCTTCCTGCTTGCTGTTGGACTAGTAAGTAATATTAGCTGGCTGCTATGTCTTGTGTTGTTGACCTTGTTGATTGTATTCTCAGGGTCCGAAGTGTTGCATTATGGGGCTTTGTTCCCTCAGGTAAATGTTGCATTCAGGTACGTGTGTGTGTGTTTGAATTTAAAGTTCTCAGCACAGAAAGTTTCTTCATCTTTTGGCTCTTCTGTCAGAGACGATCTGTCACAGTCTCAGGACTCCACCAGGTAAAACCACCTGAGGGGAAGAAGAGTCGACGGTTCACCTGTCGACCTGAGGCTCACACACACACACACACACACACACACACACACACATACACATGCCATCTGTCATCATGTGGACTGTTCAGCTGGGTCCAAATCCATCGACAGGAGCAGGACGTGTCAGGAAAGACAAAAGAAATCTGTCCCACCATCTGGACACTTCAATGCTGAAGCAGACGGAGAGAGGACGGACGACGCTCGCCACGGGAAGTCATTTCTGCTGACCGACTCCAGACGCCAGAGATGACATTGATAACGTTAGCTAACAGCAATGTAGCTAACTGCTAACATTAGCTATCTTAGTTAGCTTGGATGTAAAGCTAGCATTAGCTAACATTATGAACTTAATCACATTGTTTTTTTTCTCCAACACTAAGCTAGCTCACTTTGTTGAAGCCAGTTAGCTTCACTTACCTTTGTCTTACCTGGACTCACCTGTTCTTTGTTCCCTCGATGGTCGTCTGTGTTGAAATCGGAGAAATTCGACGGAAATTCACGACGAGAAATGAACGCAACGCAACGGTTTGACGGGTTTGTTTGGTTTTTGAGTTTTAGTTTGAGTTTTTGCGTACCTCAGGTTGTCGGAGCCGGGGTTCGATCCCACGTCTCCACGTTGGCGGTCGGCGTCCTTCCCCACTGGACCATCTTCAGTACTGATGAAGAAGAAGAACCAGGATCAGACTGAGGGGAGGAATCATGCTGAAGATTCTCCTCCATCAGTCCTGATAGAGCTGCTGAAGAACATTTCTGTTCTTCACTTTGTTTGTCTCATCATGTAGAAGGAAAACCACGTCTCCATGTCCTTTTGGACCACATGGTCCACTGCTCACTGCTCCTCATGTCCTCCTACATCTTCGCTGGTCCAGTGGGTTCATGTCAGGGCACAGAGGAACTTTTAGATCCACAAGTTGTGAGTTTGAATCCCGCTCAGAGCAGCACTGAGGAGAAATGAACAAAGATGCTCTCAGGTGGTTTCAGGTGTTTTGTTTGTCGTCACGTTGTTTCCTGTCACAACTATTTTAGTGCCCGCCCACACAGATATTGGACCAATCAAATCACTGATAACTCACCCCGTCTGCAGGACGCTGACATCAGGAGTGCTGTGTTAGTTTACAGAGCGGGTCGTCCATCATCCAGATGATCGGCGGTTCGATCCCGAGCTCCGCTTCAAACTCTGCTCTGTTCACGTCCCCTCTGGTTTTAAACTGTAGATCTCGTCTCTAACCTTCCTCCGTCCTCCCGTGTGAAGCCTCAGACGTACGCTCGCCTCGAGGCTCCCTTAACGGGGAATTACCGTTTTTTTTTCTGAATCAAATGAACCACAGACGTGTTTTTACGTCTCCACATGCTCCGTTAATGAACTTCTCTGAGTTCATGTTGATGTTTCAGTTTACATATTGAAGCAGGATGTCCACTGACCACAGGGTTGGTGGTTCGATCCCCGCCTCTCTCGTCTACACGGCGTCATGTGTGGTCGCTCTCTGCCTTCAGAAGGTTCCAGCTGAAGAACTGAGCTGTGACGTCCCCGCAGACTGTCTAAAACCTGGACGTAGTCTCCGTGACGTCCCCGCAGGCTGTCTAAAACCTGGACGTAGTCTCCGTGACGTCCCCGCAGACTGTCTAAAACCTGGACGTAGTCTCCGTGACGTCCCCGCAGGCTGTCTAAAACCTGGACGTAGTCTCCGTGACGTCCCCTCAGACTGTCTAAAACCTGGACGTAGTCTCCGTGACGTCAGAAAAAATTCCAGTTTCAGTTGAACTTTCTGAGGATTCAGTCGAGTTTTATTGAACCATGAGACATGAAGACATCCAGAGCTTAATGAGACCTCGTTAAAACTCTGATTTAATGAGAGCTCTGCTCACAGACAGCAGGAGCTCATCAGGACTCGTCGATCTGAATCTTCTTCTCTGTCGGAGTGTGTTTGTGTGCGAGGACGGCGTCGTCCTTGAACGCGTCTCCTTCTGGACACCAGCTGATCTGCAGGGAAATAATGAGCGACCGCAGCGTCGCCATGGCAACAACACGACAGACAGGACGAGACACAAAACTTCAGTCAACAGTTTAGTTTTCATATTGGTGAGCGGTTTGTTCTTCTGTCACAGTGAACACAGAGGAACACTGACCTCAGGACAGTCAAATATCTGAAGTCCACAGCAGAGAAGAAAGAGGTCGTTAAAGAAGAATCAGAGAAGAACACTGACAGTCTGTGAGACTCCACAGACTGTCACAGACGCCGTGTTGGATCATCATCCAATCCACTGCGGAGGTCTGTGGAGGTCTGTGGTGATCTGTGGAGGTCTGTGGTGGTCTGTGGAGGTCTGTGGAGGTCTGTGGTGATCTGTGGAGGTCTGTGGTGATCTGTGGAGGTCTGTGGAGGTCTGTGGTGATCTGTGGAGGTCTGTGGAGGTCTGTGGTGATCTGTGGAGGTCTGTGGAGGTCTGTGGTGGTCTGTGGAGGTCTGTGGAGGTCTGTGGAGGTCTATAAAGGTCTGTGGAGGTCTGTGGTGATCTGTGGAGGTCTATAAAGGTCTGTGGAGGTCTGTGGAGGTCTATAAAGGTCTGTGGAGGTCTATAAAGGTCTGTGGAGGTGGGTTCAGTCTGCTGCACTCCGCTGCAGTACAGAGGGAGGTGTTGGGCTCAGAGCAGCTCCAGGTGAGATGACTGACTCAGCTGCTCGTCTAATCACATTTTAAACCCAGCAGAGACAGAGAAACATTTCTGTCTGTGAAGAGAGCAAATAAAATCAACATCAGATCACACATTTATCAGCTGATGAAAAAATGAAAACAGAAACAGAGCTCCATGAATCTGAACCTTCATTTCTCCTCAGTGCTGCTCTGAGCGGGATTCAAACTCACAACTTGTGGATCTAAAAGTTCCTCTGTGCCCTGACATGAACCCACTGGACCAGTGAAGATGTAGGAGGACATGAGGAGCAGTGAGCAGTGGACCATGTGGTCCAAAAGGACATGGAGACGTGGTTTTCCTTCTACATGATGAGACAAACAAAGTGAAGAACAGAAATGTTCTTCAGCAGCTCTATCAGGACTGATGGAGGAGAATCTTCAGCATGATTCCTCCCCTCAGTCTGATCCTGGTTCTTCTTCTTCATCAGTACTGAAGATGGTCCAGCGGGGAAGGACGCCGACCGCCAACGTGGAGACGTGGGATCGAACCTCGGCTCCAACAACCTGAGGTACGCAAAAACTCAAACTAAAACTCAAAAACCAAACAAACCCGTCAAACTGTTGCGTTGCGTTCATTTCTTGTCGTGAATTTCCGTCGAATTTCTCCGATTTCAACACAGACGACCATCGAGGGAACAAAGAACAGGTGAGTCCAGGTAAGACAAAGGTAAGTGAAGCTAGCTGGCTTCAACAAAGTGAGCTAGCTTCGTCTAAATTATTTTTTAAGTGTTGGAGAAAAAAAAATTAAGTTCATAACATTAGCTAATGTTAGCAGTGAGCTAATGCTAGCTTCAATCCATGCCAAGTACGATAGCTAATGTTAGCAGTTAGCTACATTAGCTTTAGCTCAAAACTAGCTAAATCTACAACATTAGCTTATATTAGCAGTTAGCTACGTTAGCCTTTTCCCAAAACTAGCGAGGTCCATAACATTAACTCATGTTAGCAGTTAGCTACATTAGCACTAGCTCCAAACCAACTGGATCCTCAGTGTTAGCTGTGTTAGCCTTATTATATTAGCTTTAGCTCTCCTGCTACTTATCAGTGTTTCCATCATGAAGTCTGTAAATCACCTCGGTACTGTAACGTTATTCCCTGTTGGTCTCCCGATCCGGCTGCTGAGCCCGGTTCTGTTAGCCTGCTAACAGCTAATTTAGTCAGCAGGAGCTAATTAGCAGTTAGCTACATTAGCATGTGGTTAGGCTAAAGCTATCTGCAAACATGTAGTTTGAGTAAAGATATTTGGGGTGTCTCAAACATTACATCTTGTCCCCACAGGTCGGTCACGGGGTCAGTGGAGCCATGTTGGGACAACCAGCTGGTTCAGAGAGGAGGATGATGGGAAAAACTTCGCCGTGGGCCATCTGGCTGCCGGGCTGTCGTCTCCGTGGTGAACCTCCGTCAGGTAATTCACTTATTCACTTCCTGAGTTCATCCTGATGAAGCTCCTCGTCGATCAGACAGACAAACAGGTTGAACGTGCAGGTTCATTACCTGCCTCGTTAAAGCTCGTTTACCTTCATCTGCTGTGACGGTGACGACGTCATCGCTCTGTGTGATCGCTCTGTGTGCCCTTCATTTTATTTTGAAGTGTCAGCTTGATCTGATGCTGCGAAGCTGGAAAATGTCCAACTTTTGTCCATAAATGTGATTAAACGGCTGCAGGCCGACAGACGGACAGACAGCTGTGAGACAAACTGTTAAATCAAGTCACAGAGACTACGTCCAGGTTTTAGACAGTCTGCGGGGACGTCACAGAGACTACACACAGTCTTAGACGGTCTGCGGGACGTCACGGAGACTACACACAGTCTTAGACGGTCTGTGGGGACGTCACAGAGACTACACACAGTCTTAGACGGTCTGCGGGACGTCACGGAGACTACACACAGTCTTAGACGGTCTGCGGGACGTCACGGAGACTACACACAGTCTTAGACAGTCTGTGGGGACGTCACGGAGACTACACACAGTCTTAGACAGTCTGTGGGGACGTCACGGAGACTACACACAGTCTTAGACAGTCTGTGGGACATCACAGAGACTACACACAGTCTTAGACAGTCTGTGGGACATCACGGAGACTACACACAGTCTTAGACAGTCTGTGGGACGTCACGGAGACTACACACAGTCTTAGACAGTCTGTGGGACATCACAGAGACTACACACAGTCTTAGACAGTCTGTGGGACATCACAGAGACTACACACAGTCTTAGACAGTCTGTGGGACGTTACGGAGACTACACACAGTCTTAGACAGTCTGTGGGATGTCACGCAGACTACACACAGTCTTAGACAGTCTGTGGGATGTCACGGAGACTACACACAGTCTTAGACAGTCTGTGGGACGTTACGGAGACTACACACAGTCTGAGACAGTCTGTGGGATGTCACGGAGACTACACACAGTCTTAGACGGTCTTTGGAGGGTTGATTAATT